>WOVY01001964.1:0-10965 GCA_013436015.1 Rhipicephalus annulatus | reverse complement strand
GGGTGTTGAGAAACGGACCGATCCCGCCGCTTCCACCACTGTTGCGAACGACGGGCCGATCCCGCCGAAGCCACCACTGTTGCGTAGCGTATGTTTATCAGCTCGCGACTGCTTCTGCGCAGAGCTGATAAGACGAGCGGACGAGACGACGGTGAGTTAAACAAGGTTTATGTACAGCATATATACAGAAGCGTTACAATTTCGGCACTGGGGCCGACAGAGACTCGAAGAGCCGAGCTCTCTCTCTAACACATAGGTCAGCTTTTCGCCTAAAACCGCCGACTCACACACATGCCGGCTCTCCGACACGGGGCCTCCTCTCCTCACATAGGACCGCCGATCGCGACGCGCCGCAGGGCTTCTTTTATTTACACCGGGTCCAACCAAAATGTCCAATCAGAAGCGCCGCTGGTCGTCAGGGCAGATTCCTCCAATGGGGTCGCCGCGCCATGCGTCAGACCACCAGACACGAGGACGCCGGCTCGCTGTCACGTGCGCAGCTGACTCAATGCACGTGGGCCAGAGGGGCGCCGCGCGTGTTCACGCCGTTGAGTTGTTCGCGCCAGGCCGACTGCGGGCTGGCCTTGACCCAGATTGCCTTTTTCAGAGGCACGGACGTTTGACGAGGACTCGCTGGCATAACAGCACCCCCGCCGCCAGACAATGCACCGGAAAGACGAGCTGCTTCCACGGGGCTCGGATGTCAGGTGCGCTCGTTCGCCAGGTCCCTCCAGGTTCGCCTCCAGGGCCATGGGGAGAATACAGCTCCAGACTGTTCCGGGAACACAGCCCATTTTTGACGACGGATCCCAGCTCCACTGGCTTGTCGCCACAACTTGTCGACCAGCTTCACTCGTCTCTTCTGACCATCTTCGGTTTCAGCACTTGTCGATGGTTCTGCAACTTGCTAAGAACGGTTCGACAACAGACAACACACGACACAAGCAAGTGCCCTCGGTCACCCGACAGAACACCAGACAAAGTATAGTACAACATATACCTATCTACGTGTCTATCGGAATTTTGTTCCCTCTACATCAAGAGGCACATGTGGGACACAAGACTCTTAAAGTAAGAACTTGAATTTTTCACAATACAACAACGCAACGAATTAGAATACCACATAAAGTTGGCCCCTTGAGATCACTCTGAACGAGAGCGCTCAGCCCAGGTCGTGATGAGGTCAAAATTTTGCCCCGAATCGCCAGCGAGAAACCGAAAGGTTGAGAAGGTACTAGCTAGAACGCACTGCTCAATGCACCTGCATTAGCGTTTACCTTTCCTTTTTTTTTTTAGCGAACGTCAAAGTTGCGCTGTGGAGCAACATGCTCCACCTCAGTAACCGGCCACTTTTAGGCGACGATACCTATGCGGCACCAAGAGCGGCTCACACGTTCGACGTTGCACAGGGGAACAACGATTACGGCTTGCTACGGATTGACTCCTCACCGCTTAGCTCGATATCGTGTTCGATCACCTTCGTGTTTCCGGGACGGTCCGAAAACACGTTTCCAAACTCGGAACCAATCTTTCTCAGGTCCTCTTTCTCAGGTCCTCCTTCACTTAAGCTAGGCTCTAGGTTCAACTGCTCCCAGATTACTTTCGATCCCCCTTCGATACCTCCCTCGAGCTCAAAATTCCTGCTTCCTCTTCCTCTGAAGCATTCAACAACAGATTTACGACCGCTTGATGTTGAACGTATGGTTTCATCAAGTTGTAAATTTTGTCCGGCCGCCTTCCTAATTTCACTTCATAATTTGTATCGCAAGACTTCGATAATACTTTGCGGGCCCTTCCCAATCAACCTCAAGCTTGTTCCTTTTGGACGGCTGCAGCAGCACTACCTGACTTCCTACTTCAAAAGCACGCTTTCTTCACCGATTCCTCGTAGTGCTCCTTCGACAGCACTTTGCCGCGTTTTTCTGGCTTTCCACTAGCGCTTCAATTTTGGCTTTCCGCTAGCGCTTCAATCGAGAGATCCTCACGCCTGCTCTCGAATGAGCGTCTCCGATCAACTCTCGGCAGCTCGCTCCAACTTTCCGCTACAGGCGAGAGCGTTGCAACCCTCTCGCCTCTGACTCAATGGCGCCATGTCGTCTCCCCCTACCGCGCCGGCCGTGCCGACCGCTTTTCGCGACGGGCCGCTCGCGTGACTGCTCACATGACTCATGCGGAAAATTCCTTTCTGGGGTTCCGTCGACCCGCCGACAAGGTCACTTGAGAGTTCACCGCCTGGAACATAGGTCAAGCTTTCCGCGCTTGCGATCGCGTGAGGGGCCATGCACGCTAAGTTGGGGAAGAACGATTTGCCCTGCTCTTTGAGAAGCTGCTCCGAGTTGTTGGAGAAAAGATAAGGAAAACGATCATTTAGCGCGGCAGACACAGCCGCTTCGGTGCAAAGCTTACCGACGGGCCCTTCAATGACAACCGTGGCGATTGGTAAGCGAAACACTTCTGCTCCTCGGCGACTTGCCTGATCCACGCGCATTCTCCTGTGAAATCATCCGGAGACACCAATGAAGGATGGACAACATCCATGGTTGCCGCTGAGTCTCTAAGCGCTCGGCACGTTTTCTTATTTACTTTAATTTCTTGGAGATACGGCTCCAACAACCGCATGTTTTTTCCTGATTCTCGGATTGTTGCGAAGGCAAATTTTTCCTGAACAGTTTTCTCGCGATGTGTCCCTTCCTTTTTGCAGTTTGTAGCAAATTACCGGCTTCCGTTTGTTTTCCGATTCAAATGCCTGTGTGGTAGAAACCCTCACTCGATTTCTCCGCTTCTGTTTGCCCTTCCCCTACACTATCCTTCGTAAGAGACGGGTTCCTTCTTGAAATTACGGTGCGGAGCGGATTTCCGTTGATCAGGTTTTCCTTGAAAAGCCTCTTTTCCTTTCATCCTTTTTCAAACGCGCACTGCCCTGCTATGCAACTTTCGGCGAGCATAATACTCCTCAGCTAACTCAGCTGCCTTATTTACTGTACTTCCCCAAGTCTGTCCTGCAGCCAAGTCTGACATCCTCCTCGATGCAAGCGGTAGAATTGCTCCAATGCAAACGCATTCCACCACTTTATCGCGGTCGTCATAAAACACCTTCGCCCTTGAGCCATTCAATCAAATCGGCTTTAAGACGAAACGCGAAGTCAACGTGTGACTCCTTCCCCTTTTCAGCATACCGGAACCTTTGCCTGAAAGCCTCGGGTGACAACTTATAACGTCTCAAGAGCACTTCTTTAACCTCGTCATAGCTCTCAAACGCTTCCCTCGACAAGCAAGTTATCGCGTCGGACACTTCGCCGGGAAGAAGAGCTAGGCAGGTTTCCGCGCCCAAAGAGACTGCCTCCAAATCATTTCGCTCACAGACGTGTTCAAAACTTGACGAGATACTTTGCCATGTCCTCGCCTACTACGAACGCTGGCAGTTGGTCCCGAATTCTAAAAACCGCTGACCTGAATCGTCGGAGAAGCTACGCTAGGCGCCTGCGAACACTGTAGGATTGCCAATTCTAGTCGTTTCAACTCTAGGCGCTCTTGTCTCTCGGCCTCCTCGCGACGTTCGCGCCTTTCAGCCTCCTCACGTTCGCGAGCTTCACGCCTTTCAGCCTCCTCGCGAGCTTCACGCCTTTCAGCCTCCTCACGTTCGCGAGCTTCCTCGCCTTTCAGCCTCCTCACGTTCGCGAGCTTCTATTTCCCGCCTTTCAGCCTCCTCACGGCGTGCTTTAATATCCACCCAGGCCTCATCGACTTCCTCAGCCGACCACTCCCTCATCCTTCATGATCTCAAGGATCGCTTGCTTTCGTTTCGCACGGCCTAAAGTAATGCCGAGTTCCTCACAAATTTCGATGAGTTCCTTCACTTTAAGGTTCTCCATCGTTCACACTAGCCTCATTGCTGTTTGCCCCTGTTAACAATTACTTGCCGTACCCACTATAAGCCTACTAGCAAGACGCGCAAGCAATTTTTCACACTCCCGTGTTTACCCCCTCCGCATTAACTTTGGTTTCAAGCACTTCGACTTTGCTGGAAACGATCAAAGCTCACTACAATGCTTCACACAGCCCTTCTCTAAACTACTACAACCTGAGCTAGAGTAGTCTGGTGAACTGAGGGGAAAACATCAGGCACTCACCGCATCGATGTCGCTGACGCCGGCCGATCCCGCAGCTGCCAACCACTGTTGAGAAACGGACCGATCCCGCCGCTTCCACCACTGTTGCGAACGACGGCCGATCCCGCCGAAGCCACCACTGTTGCGTAGCGTATGTTTATCAGCTCGCGACTGCTTCTGCGCAGAGCTGATAAGACGAGCGGACGAGACGACGGTGAGTTAAACAAGGTTTATGTACAGCATATATACAGAAGCGTTACAATTTCGGCACTGGGGCCGACAGAGACTCGAAAAGCCGAGCTCTTCTCTCTAACACATAGGTCAGCTTTTCGCCTAAAACCGCCGACTCACAACACATGCCGGCTCTCCGACACGGGGCCTCCTCTCACTCACATAGGACCCGCCGATCGCGACGCGCCGCAGGGCTTCTTTATTTACACCGGGTCCAACCAAAATGTCCAATCAGAAGCGCCGCTGGTCGTCCGGGCAGATTCCGCCAATGGGGCCGCCGCGCCATGCGTCAGACCACCAGGCACGCGGCCGCCGGCTCGCTGTCACGTGCGCCGCTGACTCACTGCACCTGGGCCAGAGGGGCGCCGCGCGTGGTTCACGCCGTTGAGATGATCGCGCCAGGCCGACTGCGGGCTGTCCTTGACCCAGATTGCCTTTTTCCGAGGCACGGACGTTTGACGAGGGACTCGCTGGCATAACAGTGGTTTCACTGTGTTTTCAGTTTTTTTTTCTTTCTCTCATTTTGCTCCTTGAGGAATGCGCTCACCAATGCTAAAAAAAAATGTTGTCTTTGTATTCAATTCAGCAAAATAAATAAATAAACAAAAAGAAAGAAAGAAAGAAAGAAAGAAAGAAAGAAAGAAAGAAAGAGGGAAATGAAAGGGATACGTTCAAGGCAAGAGTGTTTACAAAATGTGTATTCACAATGTTGCACGCGAGGAGATTCCAAGGTGTGGCGAGGTCGGGAAAGTATTTCGATTCGTAGGCTGCCGGAAGGGAAAGGCTACCGCACCTGGCAAACTATCGCGGCCGAGTTTACTCACGTGAACAGCGTGTGAAGATTTCCAGCGCACTACGCGCGGGGGCCGAGGATCAGGCGAAGTGGCGAGGCGCCTCCGCGTCTCGGAATCCTACGGATGCGGTACACGTGCGTCCCCGTACCGACAGAGGCTGCATGCGTCACGCAGGCAGCCACATGGCGAAGCGGCCCCGGTTGCGAGCCCTGAAAGCTTCTTCCACTGCGGGTGTAGAACGCGGTGCTTCGAGGCTTGGGGGCGGCGACCGCGCTGCAAAACAAAAGGGACTCCTCCACTCATTTTCTGTAGTCGGCCCCCGCTCTCAACGAACGGGCCAGCGAGAAAATGGGAGTGGAAAGGAGGAGGCGGAAGAGAGGCGCGTCAAAAACAGAAACGGCCGGAGGAAGGGAAGACCGCGAGGCTCGGCCGAGGAAAATGTAGATCACAGCAAGGAGAACACCAGAAACAAGTCTCGAGTTGCTCTCCCCTGCAGACAGTGCGGCGACGTCCGCTTATAGCCCGTAGCGAAAACAAACATCTTCCGCGGTCTGCCGCTCGTCTGTTTGAAGCAGACCCGCACAGAGGCGCGCGAAAGAAAGCACGCGCCCAAGAGTCGAAAGACTTTTGACCGATTGGTATTGGACCTGAGCACAAATTGTTTCCAAAAGCTTTCCGCGGGATACGCCATGTTCCAAGCTATTGAGGCTAAACCTTCGAGAAGACCCTCTGTGCCCATTCACCAGAACGTCTTATTGAATTATTCTTAAGAGCAAAAAAATCTAGCCAAGGCTCATGCTGGACGTATCATCATTCCCGTAAAAATTAGCAAAGGCAGCCGAGAAACTGGGAAGGCGACACGGACCCTTGCCTGCTTTATTCCTATGGCGGTTTGGCTCAGCTGACCCATAAGTCCTGCCACACTAGTGGCCTGCCCATACTCTATAGCTGCCTGGGTTAAGAAACCGTTCTTGTTTGCGTACTGAGCTCTTACAGAACCGTTGTAGGTTTCAAACCTAGGGATCACGCGTTCCGACATCGAGTGTCCTTGCCAACTGGGCCAAGCACTAACGCTTGAAGAATGCGAATATATCTGAAACCACATGTGGATGCGTCGTAGCGGCGTTACAAACAAAATCGCAACGCCTCCGATGAATGCTACGTCGAAGCTTTTCGTGGCGGTGGAATAAAAGGCCTTCTCTATAGGACAAGACGTAAGCCGACATGCGATGCGCCTTCTTTGGCAATATTTTAGACAGTGACCTAACACTAGACAGAACTAAGAGGCCATATTGATGCCACTCGCAAGAACGTTCAAGAGGCCCCACTTAAGCAGTGTGCGCATTACTTAGACAAACTCCAAAAAACCTCCTGCATGAAGTTTTTTTTTTTTAATCGAATCGTGAATGTGAGTACCGACCAATAGCCATCGACCAATAGCCATCGCTCACTTAAAGGGCCACTCACCAGGTCCCATACCAAATTTTAGTTAGACCGTGGAAGTTGTTGGGTGTCCGATAAGAAACATTTCGCCACAAAAAATTTTTGAAATCGGTTCATTACGAGATGAGACAAACTGTTTTTTTTCTTTTTAACTGCGCGAAACGAGGACGAGAGGAGGCGAGTTCTAAACCCTTGCCGCTCCTCCGCGTAGCCTCCGCAAGCCAAATCTCTTCCCTACCCACTCCGGCATCCGCACAAGAGGTCACGTGCGCTTGACGTGCCCGAACAAGCCCTAACTCCCAAGCACCCGAGCACCGTATTTTACTTATTTATTGTTGACTGGTGTTGTTTTCGAGGTCTACCACCTGTTTCGGCGGGGTGGTTTGGAAACGCTGGCTTAGACGCGGTGGAATAGACGAGCACAATGAGTGCGCGAACGCGTAGGAGCGTTCCACGGCGGTCGTGTGCTCAATGCTCTGAACGCGGGGACACGAACGCATACGAAACGCCGGCACATTAGCCCCGAATCTCGTAGCAATTCATGAAAAAAAAAAAATGGAATAAAGACGCGCACATTCCCTTATTGCGTCTCATTATTTATATCAAGTTTTATTAATATCTTCAAGAAACAAATACATAAACTACGCATGTCGTGTTAAATAATTTTAGCCACGCCACGTGCCACTGTTTACAACGTAAGAGGACAGTCGTCTACGTAGAGGACCAACTTCACTGCATTGCCGTGTACGTAGGGCCATTCAAACGCGCACTTCATGCCCTCCTTCTCCAAGCGCGCGCCCGCAAAAGGTAGGGGGGGGGGGCAGCCTTCATCTTGAAATTTGACCCATTTCCGCGGCGCGTAGCATTGCAAATTTTTGGTAGACGTGATCGTGAACGCCTCATCTACGCATTGCGCTTGTCAGCTCAAAATTGTCAAACCCGGTGAGTGGCCATTTAAGACATCGGACAACGACGAGACTTACACGGACGACACTGCTATATATAAGAGCGCCGCCCCTTGCCTCCGCATGTGGACTGTTTTAGACGATCATGTAAACACATTAAGAGCAACCAGGCAACGCAATGCCATCAGCACACGGATCGCACACTTCTCTCCCTTGTAGTCGCTGCTGCAAAACCTGCTCAAGGGTGTGTACCCGCCCAGCCTGCAGCTCGCGTGACAGACGACCCACAACTACGGACCAGGCGTGGGTCGGAGAAGCGTCTAGCGACGCCGACAGCAACGGCGCTAAGCAACAGCAACAAGACGCCAGTGCCTCGCACCGAGCGCTCTCTCGACGCCGCACTACTACTAAGCCCGTTTATATTTCGGGCGTACTCGCATTTCGGTTGCGCCGCACTTGCCGAAAGGGCAGGCACCGCTGTCTCGGCCAGCGATCCCGGACGCTGCGCTATAGACCTTGAAGCAGGCATTTATCCAGGATTCTAGGTTTTCTTTTTTCGAGGTGTTACCAAATCGGCCGTAGGGGTGGGAGGGTTGCGCTCATGTGTGCAGGTGCGCTTATCAATCCTGCCGGTGCTGCGGAACTGACAGTCGTAATGACAACAGACCAGCTTTCAACAGGGTCGAATTCGCAACTCGTTCATATATGCTATAGGGCACGGCCTAGACAGCTTCTCCTCTAATATTATGTGCATCATTGGCGAAACTTGTGAACAATCCAATGTGTAGTATCTGCGGAGTATATACGGGCCATTGTGTTTCGCACACAGAACTGCTATATCCTAACTTCAACTGCAGTGTTCAACTATGCGTATTCAGCAGCGGCGCACGCAGTCATAAGCATCGGTAGGAGGGTGCAAAAGAACACTTGCCTCCAACACCCCCCCCCCCCCTTTAAGTCACGCCTGTGCATAGCCGCATATGTGAGATATCAAGCAAGTAAAACAGCGAGCCAACGTGCCACCAATGTGCTACATTGTTGTTTCCGAGTGGCTGCGTCTTACATCATTATTTTCGTCCCGTAATACAGGGGTTTCCAGTAACGAACGCTTTTGCGCGTGAAGCCTCCGTGTTGCTTAAAGGTCAACTCCGGCGATTTTTCGAGGACACTGAATCTCAACGAAACTCGCTCGGTATGTTCCTTTGCACGTTTTAGTCCTTTATGCCTAATCCCAGCTTTGAGTAATGCACAGATCGTTTGCAAATGAATTTTAAAGTTTTGCCTCGAAAAGCTTACCTCACTTGCGAGAATTACAGGCCACACTGTTTGTGTAACGTCATGTTTTGGCATGTCAACGAAATTGACGCAGCCGATGGCATCGCTACTTTGGCCGCTACAGCGTTTATTGTGCTTTCTTTCTACAAGGCAACGGCGGCGGTTTTTTGGCACGGGTGTAGCACGGGAATGTTTTCTTCCTCCCTCTGTGGTGTTTGGCCGGTGCTTCGCTGGACTGGCTTTCACAGTTTTTCATACCCCGCGCCGGCGGAACCAGTATACGGCCTCCGGCTCTACCAATAGTACGTCATACCAAAGCATTGAAGGACTCTGGTCATACGCAAGACAGGGCGGCGGTTGGGTTTCGGTATTGCAACATTTTTGCTTATTGAAAATGATTTTTCAAATTTCCTCAGCATTTCAGCAATTGGGCTCGTCACAAGAGTGTCTCAGGAACTTAGAAACACCATAACCTTGACATGGTCAAAAAATCGCCGGAGTTGGCCTTTAGCCAACGCACACCTCCTTAGGAGTGTCTTTTAGGCTCTTCCACAGATCACGCTCGAGATTCCTGGTTAGACTGCCTCGAGGCTGTTACGTATGCATATAGTTTAATATCCATCTTCCTTTCGAAAACAATGTGGTCCCGTGAACACCTGCTCTTTGCTAGAGTAAAAAAAAAAAACGCCAGGGATGAACTGTCCCTGTTATGTTTCACGGGAGCTTAAATACACCCTCGAACCCATGACGGTCGTCGCTGGGCCACGTCCATCAAAGTTTGTGCGCAAGTAACAAACAAAAAAAAAACTCATTTGCAGGGTGTCGCCAAAACAACTTCTCGAATATCAGGCACTGCACAACAGCTGACTCTGAATTAATTACGACCATTTAGGGATCTCTACGTGGTTTTTGGTCATTACCATTATTATTTCAATCACATCTCACTAATTGAAGGGGAGAAAGGGGAGGCTATTTGAACTTCTTTCGTCCTTTAGACTGATCCCCAAATGGGCTAAAAGGTTCAGACATATGGCACATGAAAAAAAAACAGAAGATTCGCAATAATTTAAAACGAAGTAAAAGATGAGTTTTGTTGTTGTTGTTTGTTGTTGCTGTTGTTGTTTCGCCACCACAAAATGCGTTCAGCGAGGCCGGAAATCAAACCCGCATCTTCGATCTTAGCAGCACCGCAATGCATACCAGCAATGCAAAATGAACTGTGCGCACCAAAAAAAAAAAAAGACGCTGTATCACAAGCTTTGTTTGTTTTCGAATCGTTTGGAGAGTAATTTTTCACTATCAACAGACAAAACAACAGAAAAAAAAAAACGCTTTCTCGCTATGTGCCCAGGAAAGACAATGAGAGCGTGACTCAGCGCAGTACCGGGTATACGTCGTCCGCGTACGTCATGCCTCAACATTCATTTCAGACAAAGCCCCGCCGCAGCGGTCTAGTGGCTAAAGGCTCATTCACACTGAAGGCGGCACGGCAAAGCGGCAGGGCGGTCTTTTCGAAGTGGCGAGCGCGTGAACCTGTTCAAACCGCATGCCTCCTTTGGCTGACTGCGCTGCAGAACAGGTGGGGCATATCGCGCTTTTGCGCACGTGTCGCTATGACGCAGCAATGCTTCTCCCAAACGTACACCCACGCCACCACCGCGCCTACGCTGCGTGCCATTCTGATTGGCTGCGGCAAAATATTGCTCCGAGAGTGATCGCCCTTGCCGCCTAGTTTTTCTCCCACTTTTGCCGCCTGGAGAGGCAGTTTTTTCCCGCTTTAGGGCCGTTCCCACGCGCTTCCCGCACAGCGGCAACGCACGTGCCGGCACCCTTACCACATGCAAGCGGGGGACAAATAAGCAGATCGGCGACGCTGCGGAAGCCAATTGGCTTATTTGTCCCACACTTGCGTGCGGTAGGAGTCCCGGCACGTTGCCGTTTGCAGCTGTGCGGGAAGTGCGTGCAACGGCCCTTACGCGTTGCCGCCTCGCCGCTTTGGCCGCCCCGCCTTCAGTGTGAACGAGCCTTGAGGTTGAGTGACTCGACGGCTGACCCGCAGGTTGCGGGATCCAAATCCCGGATGCGGCGGCTGCATTTTTGATGGAAGCGAGAATGCTGTAGGCTCATGCGCTGAGATTTGGGTGCACGTCAAAGAACCCCAGATGGTCTAAATTCACGGAGCCCTCCACTATACGGCTCTCTCATAAT
>WOVY01001963.1:0-17353 GCA_013436015.1 Rhipicephalus annulatus | reverse complement strand
TTCCTTATCACAGGAAGCCTCGGCTGAGAGCATCGGCATTTCCATTATCCCGCCCCTTTTTGTAGCGGATCTCAAAATTATGTTCTTGCAGTGCCAAACTCCATCTCAGTAGGCGGCCTATTTTTAGGCGACATATTCCGAAGCCATGGACAAGGGACAGTGATCTGTCTCGACAAGAAAGGGCGAGCCGGCCAAGTAGCACCGAAGCTTGTGAATAGCCCATACTAAGCATGCACACTCTTTCTCTGAGGTGCTATATAAGCCTCCTCACGTGTTGAAGCTACGACTAATGAAAAGCACGGGGGTGCTCCTCTCTACTTTCATCTCGCTGACTCAGAACAGCCCCAAGACCCCTTTCAACTAGCGTCGCACTGAAGTACAAAAGGTCGGTTATAATCCGGAGCTCGTAAAATCGGTTGAGACGTCAGTGCTGCTTTCAAAGCCTGGAACGAACTTTCCCTTAACTCGTCCCACTGGACCTTAACGGGCTCTCCCTTCCTTAAACTGTCGGTCAGAGGACTGGCGATCTGTGAATAGTTGGGGATATAGTGGTTGGTAATATCCAGTGAGGCCTAGAAAGGCCCTGATATCAGTTTTTAGTGACAGGTCGGGGATAGTTCTCGATGGCGGCAAGTTTTACCTCGTGGGGCCGCCGGCATCCTCGCCCAACAATGTGCCCTAGATACTCTACTTCCGCCTGTCCCAATTGACACTTTTCTGCTTTAACAGTGAGGCCCGCGTTCCTTAAGCGCGTCAAGACGTCCCGCAAGTGGCTCAGGTGGTTTTCCCAGCTGTCCGAAAAACACTGCAATGTCATCTAGATAAGGAACAGCGTAGTTCTCTGCTCCCGCCAGCACACGATCCATGAGCCGTGAAAGCAAAAGGGCGCGTTTTTGAGCCCAAAACTCATGACCAGGGGTCGGAAAGTGCCCAAGGGGGAGATAAACGCTGCGTATTTACTGGCTCGTTCGGTCATAGGCACCTGCAGTAGCCGCGTGTGAGGTCTAGCGTGGAGACGTACTGAGCCCTGCTGACAGTTTCCACTCTCTCCTCTACGTTGGGAATAGGGTACAGCTGGTCTCGCGTGACAGCATTCAGTTTCCGATAATCGATGCAGGGTCTCGGTTCCTTCCCGGGTGCTTCCACCAGTATTAGAGGGGAGGTGTACTCACTCTCCGACGGGACGATGACACCAATTTCCAACATTCTTTGAATCTCGCGTGCGAGAATTTCCCTTTGCCTGGGTGACACGCGATAAGGCCGTGAAAGAATGGGTTCCCTAGAAGTTAGTTCAATGTCGTGCTCAACTAAATCGGTTCTTCCTGGCCTGTCGACGAAAGCTCCCTCAAACTCGCGCAGTAGGTTCTCCAGTTCTCTTTTCTGTTCTGCATTCAAATTCGAGTTACTGGTGACCGTGTCTAGCAAGATGTCGAGGGACTGAGAATTAGAAGCCTGCCCGGGAAAAGGAAAATCTGTCTCTAATTCTTCCGGAACGTTAAGCGCGAGTTGAACTACTGCTGACCGCTGGTGGTAAGGTTTCATCAAGTTTGAATGGTAAATCTTTACCTCTTTCCGCCTTCCCGGTAGTTTGACCACATAATTGGTGTCCGACAACTTCTGCATAACCTTCGCAGGGCCCCTCCCACTGAACCGCGAGCTTGTTCGCTTTAGATGATGCTAAAAGCATCACCTGATCTCCTTCTGAAAACGAACGTTGACGTGCGTTCTTATCGTACAGACGTTTTGCTTTAAGCTGCGCTATTGTCATGTTCGCCTCAACGAGTTCTCTGCAGGTCTGAAGTCGCCCGAGTAAGCCCAACACATACTCGATCACAGTGGGATCCTCACCTCTCCCTTCCCAAGATTCTCGCAGCATGCGAAGTGGGGTCCTTAGAGATCTCCCATATACTAGCTCAGCGGGACTAAAGCCGGTGGCCTCGTGCGGCACAGACCTCAGGGCAAACATGGTGGCTGGCAAGCATGCTTCCCAATCTTTCCGATTCTCGTAGCACAATGCCCGTAAGACCCTTTTGAGAACCGAGTGCCATGCTTCTACTGAATTGCTCTGAGGGTGTCTGACGGAACTGTGTATTATCCTAATGCCACACCTCTCCAAGAATGTGGTAGTTAGTGCGCTAGTAAACACACTGCCCTGGTCGCTCTGTAACTCTGACGGGAAGCCTACTCTCGAAAACACTGAAAGCAAAGCATCCACTATTTCTACAGATGACTGCTCCTTCAAGGGAACCGCCTCCGGGAATTTTGTGGCAGGACATATCAAGGTTAAGATGTAGCGGTACCCTGACTTTGTCACAGGCAGGGGGCCCACAACGTCCACGACAAGGCGGCGGAAAGGTTCACTAATGAGTGGCACCAACTTTAAGGGCGCTTTCTGCTGGTCGTGTGCTTTGCCTATTCTTTGGCACACATCGCAGGATTGCACATACCTCTCGGTATCCTTGAAACAATTGGGCCAATAAAACTCCCCTAAGTAGACGAGTCTTCGTTTTCTTTTTGCCAAGATGGCCCCGACCACCCGCCACCGTGACACAGCTCCAGTACTTTGGCTCGATATTTCTGTGGAACCACTAATTGATCATAGTGCACCCCCTTCGAGTCTTTGTACTGACGGTACAAAATTCCGGCGCGGCGGTGCAAAAAGACGTTCTTCCGCGCCAACCCCTCCTCCACCATATCGCTCAACTTTTGCAGCGTTTTATCCTCGGCCTGTTCCGCAGCGATAACCTCCGGGCTTACTTTCGATAGCTCCAAGAACCCGCCCATGCAAGGTGGCACGGAAAGAAGGTTAACTTCCTCGCTGGCCTCACTGGAACTCTTAAAGCTGCTTTCGCCATCGCTCGGGACGTTCTCCTGATTCGCGTCTGCCCTTGTTTCGTCGGGGCCCTGTGCCTCTCTATTTTGGGAACTGCCGAGCTCCTTTGCGATCTCCTTTGCCTTAGACCGCGTTAGAGCATGTACAGTGTGTTCTCCAAAGCTCAGACCTTTCTTTCTTAACAGGTCCTCCGAGTGGTTAGAAAAAAGGTAACCGTACTGCTTCGGCAAACTTTGTGACACGGCAGCCTCTGTTTCCAGTTCTCCGAAGGGACCCTTGATGAGGACTTTGGCCACTGGCAGACACACACTGTCTTCCTGCGCTACCTGTCTGATCCACGCGCAGTCTCCGGTGAACCCATCCGCGGGCACGTAAGATGGGTGTATTACATCCATAGTGGCCGCGGAATCGCGTAGAACCCGGCAATTTTGCCCATTGACAGTCATCTCTCTTAAGTACGGTTCAAGTAACCTCATGTTCTCATCAGTATGGTTAAAAAGGGAGAAAACGAGTTTTTCCTTACGGCAACCCACTGCTAAGTGCCCCGGTTCATTACATCGATAGCACACAATGGGTTTCTTTGCCTCAAATGCTCTGTCGCGATTCTTATCCTGTTCTTTCTCTTTGCCAGCGCGTCCACTCATGGTCGATTCCCCGTGCGTGTCTTTTTCATTCGTCCCTCCTGGTGCAATAGGGGCATAACTGTTGCGCTCAGACTGCTTAAAATTCTCACGGTACGGTTTCTTTGTGGGTTTGTTGCGCTCTCTTATTTCCTCACGCCTCATGGTGTACTCTTCAGCCAGTTCTGCGGTACGCTCCAAATTCTTTTCCCCGGGCTGATCTAATACCCATAAGCGTGCTTCGTCACTTAGAACGTTTAGGAATTGCTCCGTGCAAATCAACTCGACTACCTTGTCATGGTCTCCAAAAGCTCCCTCGCCCTTAAGCCACTCAGTGAGATTGCACCTCAGACTGTATGCAAAATCGGCAAATGATTCACTGCTACGTTTGCTACTATTTCTGAAACGTCGTCGGAAAGCTTCAGCAGACAGCCGATACCTCTTTAGTAGCGCACGCTTTACAATATCGTAGTCATTCGCCTCCTCTCGCGGCAAACGAGCCAGTACATCCGCTGCCTCGCATGGAAGCACGGTCAAGAGCATTTGTGCCCATAACTCACGCTCAAACTTGCCTTCGCAACTTCTCTCAAAATTGACCAAAAATAACCCGATATCCTCTCCCATCTTAAAAGGATTCAGGAGGTCTTTTATTTTTGGTGCCTTACTTACTGGAGCATTGAGTGTTGCGCCTCCTGAGGTAGTTGCCCGAGCTATTTCTAAGTCTAGGCGCTTTTTCTCCAGTTCGTGCTTGCGCTCGCGCTCGCGCACGCGTTCCTGCTCTTCTTTATGGCGCTCTTCCCTTTGGCGCTCGCGCTCGCGCTCCTGATCTTCCCTTTTTTTTTTTTATATCCTCCCACAACTCCACGATCTCCTCGTCATCTCTGCTTGCCTCCATAGCCCTGATGACTTCCGCCTTTTTAAGATGTTTCCCGCAATCAATCCCGAATTCCCCGCATATCACGTCTAGGTCCGATCTGTGCAACTTTCTCCAAGCCATGGCCGCTACTTTTCCGCCGACAAGTTTCTCAAGGGAAAGCGTTGAAGCAAGGTTCCCGTGAACAGGCTTCCAACACTCTTGTTACCAGGAAGAACTAATTTAAGCCTGGCAACTCTCAAGGAGAAAAGGTCGTGCACTCACCAAGCCGGAGTCGAATTCCTGCGCAGATCATCCCACCGCTGCCATCCACTGTCGTGACTGGGGGAATTTGTCGGGCCCGGAGCCATCCAAGGGTCAGGGCGAAGACGGGCCGAGGAGCCGGAGCTGATAACTTGAACGATTTATTTACACTATTTTACATGATGTTGAAGGTAGCGTGTTACATGGAGTAAGCATCATACTAGATGATGGAAGGAAGCTCTCTCTCCGAGCGTCTTGCGCTCGCGTTTTTATGCCCCCGAAGGGAGAAAGTCACACCGCCTCCTTTCCAACCCAGGAAGGGAGGAGAGGCCCGCCCAGTTCTCTGCCCGGCGAGGGTGTAACACACACAATACACGACACCACTGGCACAGTGCGAGAACGGGGAGTCGTACGCGCCGAGATGACTCTTCGAGGAGACATCGCTCGGGAAAGGCGCCATGGAACGTGAGGAATGTCCCCGAAGATGGATACAAAGCGCTCGGCTCATTGTCCGCTGAATGTTGACGACCCAAGCAATGACCACTCCTTCTAGGCAGCCCAGACAGCGAACAGCCCCCCCTCGGTAATCCGTCGGTCGTGCGTGCCCAAAGGGCTTTTGGCAAGACGAGCCGACGACTCTAAGGAATTCGCAGTACTACTGCTGTGTTGTTGCCGATTCTGGACGTCTCAGGACGCGCTGCGAAGCCGGAACCATTCCACGCGTCCAAGCGGCGCCCAGACCTGGGGGGCCGATCACAACAGGACTGTGAGGTTCCCAAGTACATTATATCTTGGGTTCAGGAGTTTCTCATTGAGAGACAATTCTTTTGTTGCCACGAGGGAATTACTTCTGCCTCATATAAGCAAACAAGAGGTGTTCCGCAAGGATCAGTCCTGTCACCTCTTTTATTTAATATATTATTATCATCTATTCCCGTTCATAAAAATGTTCCTCTTTATGTCTACGCCGATGATATTGCTTTTTTCTCGTCATCCCGAGATATCAATAGTTTATATCAAATCTTGCAGTCATATTTGAGTGAGCTTGAGGTATGGCTTGGCGGGCTGTCTTTTTCACTTAATGTTAGTAAATGTGCTCTGCTTGTATTCCCTCTATCCGTTCCCGTATTTCTTTCACTGCATTATCGAAATGATCCGATTCCACAAGTAACAGCGCTAAATATCTTGGTATTGTTTACGTGGACAATTTAAATTGGCAGCAACAAATAGAATCAAACACCCGTAAAGCAGAAAGCGCCGTAGGATTGCTCCGCCGGTTTTGCAATAAGAATTCAGGGATGCGCAGGGATACGTTACTTATGATATACAAACTTTACGTACGCCCAATTCTGGAGTTTGGCTGCGTTCTGTTTTCTGGAAGTGCTGAGTACAAATTAAGACCACTTATATTGCTAGAAAGGCAAGCTCTGCGGCTGTGTCTCGGACTACCTAGGTGTGTAGCGAATAGCGTGCTTTATTTGGAAGCTAGAATTATTCCACTTGATGCTAGATTTCGACAGCTTACTGTGCAAACATTTTTAAAACTTTACGATGCACCCCTCTTCTGTTCTCAGACAGTTTTCATCAAACATCCAGTTTCTTTCTTTCAGCGCCCGTGGTCTCGTTATCAAAGACCCCAAGTCATTTTCGTCGAGTCTCTGTTATCAAATCTTCACGTTTCCCTCCGGCATTTAACTCCCCAAACCCAATGCTCGGTGCCAGTTGACTTAATTTTCGATGATATTTTTCCAAAAAATGCCAAGTTACTTCCAAAGCATGTTCTGGAGGGCCTCCTTCAAGACCATCTAAGTCATTTTCCTAAATACGTAGTAATTTCGACGGACGCAACGCAAAATCTTCAGAAGGCTGGAGTAGGTATTTTTTCTCATCAGCTTAATTGGTCTTTTGCGCTCCGATTGCCTGACTTCACACCAATCTATCTCGCAGAATTCCTGGCTATTACATTGGCTCTTCGAAAACTAAATTATCAGCAATCAAAAGCTATTATTATTTCGGATGCTTTGTCTGTATGTACACATCTAACGTCCGCAAAGAAGTCTCCTCTTCTCAGGATATTTTGGTCTCTCGTACCGCATAGCCTATCAGAAGTTCGGTTTATTTGGGTCCCCGGGCATGCTGGAATTGAACTAAATGAAATTGCTGATTCGCTCGCTTCGGCATCTTTAAATTTCCCTGTGGTGCCAGTAGCTCCACAGTTTCCTTTTATTACTGCCGAACGATTCAAACGCCTGTTAATCTTAAAAATGAACGAAACGTCGCTTCTACAATCTGAAGAATTTCGGCACTTGCAATTCACATGGAACACCGCAAAATGCCTTTCCCGTCAATGTGAGGTGACCCTCACAAGCTTTCGCTGTAGAGTTCCTCTGTTAAATTTTTATCTCAACAAATCAGGATTTTCATTAACTAACCTATGTGTAGTTTGCAATGAACCGGAAACAATAGATCACTTTCTTCTCACATGCCGCCGCTTCGCCTCACTGCGCCGAATAATTCTTGAAAGACCGATTGGTATGCTCGGATTGCCAGTCAATACATCCACCGTATTATCGTTTGGAGCCAGTCAGTTGGGTGTGGGCCACAGTGCTATTCTGTCAGCGCTACATAAATTCATTCAGGCAACCGGAAGGATACGCTGCTAGTGGTACTGCCAGATATATCCAATTCTTTCTTCCCCTTCCTCATTCTTGTTAATTCGTTTTATATATTCTGTTTTATCGTATTCTTCTACAATTTTATCACGTTTTTTTTTCAAAGGAACATTTATTGTTTCTATCTAATTTCTCTTTATATTTTTTTAGCAAGCGTTATAAAAATTATCTATCATGAGGTACAGTGTGGCCAATCCCCCATGTGGGTATGAGCCAAAATCTTCTAGGAGACAAGACAAGACAAGACAAGTAGCTCTGTCTGCTTTTATCGTTTATTTTTGTTTATATTACGGCTCAGCACTGCTCAAGACGTCGGACGACTCGAAAAGGTACCTGCCGTATCGGCGACTGACGGGTGCTGCGCAGCCCGCCGCGTCGAAAGGTGCTAGAAGAAACGAGACAAGCATCAGGGAGAGCGCCGCCATGACCTCCCAAGGTGTGACACAAGGTCAGAAGCACCAGCTGGTCTGCGCAAGCATACCTGACTGCAAGCGACAACACAGCGCTGAATCAGAGGACGAATCAACTGTCGTCGGGGACCACAACGGTGCGAACCTCACAGATCAAGACATGGACGAGGGTGGTTTCCGCCTTGTACGACATCGCAAAGACAGGACGGTGGGCATTCCTGTCTTAATTGCTCCAACATCCGAAGGAGCTAACTTGAGGCAAGTAAATCCTATTCACCTATACTCGGAAATTGAAACAATTCTCGGTGGAGCCCCAGTTAAGAGCCGTTTCACAGCACAGGGAGCCCTGCTTTTGGATATAGAGACAGAACATCAAGCTAATATGCTTCTAGAGACCAACACTATCTGCGGCCTTGCCATATCTGCCCGTGTACCACACAGCTACATGAAAAATACCTGCATTATAAAAGGGGTCCCAAGATGGTACTCGGACGCAGAGCTGTTAACCTACCTGAGACCTCAGGGAGTATACCACGCAAGAAGGATCATACGACGAGTCCAAACCTCATCCACCGAATGGGAATCAAGGCGCACTGACTCTGTAGTTCTCACATTCGCTCCCAATTCGGAACGTCCAGAGAAAATCAACCTTGGCTTCACCAGACACGAGCTGGTAGACTACGTGGAGACGCCACCACGCTGTTTTAAATGTCAGCGTTTTGGACATGTTGCCAAGCACTGTCGTGGGGAACAAAGGTGTAAGCGCTGTGGGGGGGCCTCATGACTTTAAGACGTGTACAAGTAAAGAAAAACCTGTATGTGCATACTGTGGCGGCGACCACCCAGCTAGCTACGGCAAATGTCCGGCACGAACAGCTGCGCAGCGAAGAAATAAGACATTTGTCCTCGGCCCGAAGACCGTGAATGAAACAATGCTCACAAAGAAGACTTCCGGCGCGCCACAACTTGGCGTTTCGGATAACGAGTGCGCAGGAAATTTTCCACGCCTAAATCCGACAAGAGCTGGTACTGAGTCAACGCAAGTGCTCAACGCTGGTGAGAAATGTATCACGAAAGAGTCCGCCAAGCGCACCTACGCTGATGCACTGAGCCCATCTCAAGTACCATCTGGAAGCCAACAGCAAGAAAACCTCGAGCACGTTATTCGCGCTCTGTTCACAGCACTGCGTTCACACGTCGCTAAGATGCCTGCGAGTTCAACGAAGGATATGTTGGGAGCAGTCCTGGCTCTAGAGTCAGTGTTACTTTGCTCTGCTTCCACAAACACACAGTAGAATAATGGCGCTGTCTCGCCCACCTGGTCTTTTTCGTCCTTCAAAAGTGCCCTTAATAATGCAATGGAACTGCGCCGGTCTTCTAAAACGCCTGTGCGAACTCAACCTTTTCCTGCGCGACATTCCAATACCGATTCTAGCCCTCTCCGAAGCCGGTCTACCGAATGCAAGGACGCTCCCAGGGTACATCCGACACGGCAACCCGAGCATAACGTCGTTTGCAAATGGAAGCGCAATGATATACATAAGGCGGGAAATACCTCACGTCACCCTACCAGTGCAAGACCTCTGTTCCAACTCACTGGAAGTCGCTGCTGTGCAAGTGTGTCTGGGAAACCGAAAACTGAGTGTGGTATCGGTGTACATAAGCCCACGAAAAAAGGTCTCTATGGAGACTTTCCTAAAGGACCTCTGCACTCGATGTCCCGCTCCTCGAATAATCTGTGGTGATTTTAACGCGCACCATCCACTCTGGGGAGATAAGAGTGTAGATTTTCGAGGCAGGGAACTTCTAGCAGCTGCAGATGCTGCCGACTTATGTGTGGCGAACGATGGTAAACCTACATTTTTCAGGCCACCTGATTCATGGAGTGCAATAGACCTTGTACTTCACTCCACGGACCTTCTGGTATCATCGACCACGGCTCCAGACAAGATGGGCAGCGACCATTTCCCCATCTTCACCAATATCCTGGGATTTCGAACTGCTGGTCGGCAATTCTGCAATGTAACACGCTGGGACACCTACAGAGAAGTGTTGGACAAATCCACTGGTGAGCTGTTCGCAGATATGTTGCAAAGCAAGCGATCAGCAACTTCATTGCTGAAACTGCCTGACCATTTTCCTGCTCCAGACTTGAAATTGAAGAACCTCTGCGCAGCACGTAGACGAGCGGAGCGGAAAATAATGAGAACAAAAGGAAATCCGTCTGCGAAAACCGAATATAACAGGATAAACGCTGCAATTCGTCGCCATACAAAAAAAATTAAGACGAAATCAATGGGCCGCTTTCTGTGAGAGTTTATCAACGTTTACGCCCTTGACAAAGATCTGGGCAGTAATAAATAGTCTTTCTGGGAAGATCCGAACAAACAGGCCATTCGAAGCACTCGCTTTGAAACAAGGGATAGATTTGCAAACCCTTGCAGAGGATTTCGCAGACGTGTACATACCTGGTAGATCAGCAGGAGCGGTGATTCCTCTGTCACCCCAGTTTTTCCACACGATGGATACGCCATTCACCTTCCGAGAGCTGGATATGGCACTTAGCAAATTAAGAAGACGCTGTGCCGTGGGTCCCGATTTGATCAGCAATCAAATGCTGACAAATCTACCATATGAGCGAAAAAGGGCTCTTTTGGACATATTTATTCATGTCTGGAGCACGGGAGAGATCCCAGTTGTTTGGAAGACAGCATGGGTGGTGCCAGTCCTAAAGTCCGGAAAGGATCCTGCGAGCCTCGCGTCATATCGACCGGTATCTCTAACATCATGCGTATCTAAGTTCATGGAAAGATTAATATGTACAAGATTAACTTGGTACCTTGAACAAGGAAGACGATGGCCACCGTGTATGACCGGATTTCGCCCACGACTGAGTGCCCAGGACAGTGTTTTGGACCTATTAATCCACATCGAACACCACCGCGTCAGCGGACTCTCGACACTCGCCGTCTTCATGGACGTTGCCAAGGCATATGATTGTGTGCTTCAGGCAGGCATCGTGAACGGGCTCCAAGCCATGGGTGTGTCGGGAAATGCTCTTCGGTTCGTACATGAATTTCTCAGAGACCGCTGTGTCCGTGTTAAGCTCGGAAATGTAACGAGCGAAGAGAGACGCGTTTCCCTCGGCGTCCCACAAGGAAGTGTTCTATCTCCCTTGCTTTTTAACGCTGCCATGGCCAGGCTTCCCGACACTCTGCACTCAGCTCTGAAAGCAGTTAAAATATCCATCTACGCCGATGACATCTGCATTTGGATCTCAGGGTACCAGCACAAACGTTTGGCCCGGATAGCACAGAGCGCTATTTCAATCATTGAGCGTCACTTGTTGACACTTGGCCTATCTTTATCAGCGGAAAAGTCGGCCTTCATGCTCTTCCCGGGAGCGCGACGGAAGTCAACACGTCTGTCGCTGAATATTCGAGGCCACTCAATTCGTTGTGCAACAAGTGTTCGCTTCCTGGGCATTACCATCGACAACAAGCTATTATGGCGACGTGCGGTTGATGGTATAGTAACTGCATCAGTGCAAAGGATCAACGCTCTTCGTCGCATGGCAGGGGTCCGTTGGGGGCAACAATCCTATGTCCATGCTTAAATTGAATGATGCGCTTATAACAAGCCGCATTCTTTATCAGCTGCCCCTGATATCACCATCACCAAGCCAGTTCGAACGCCTAGAGGCAGTGCACAGAAAGGGTCTTCGCTTGGCGATGGGAGTCCCTCAGGCGGCTTCAAACACGAAGGTCACCAATGAAGCCGAGTCTCTTCCGCTCCGCCTTTTGGCGTCTCAGGCCTTATTGACGCAGCTGTCAAGACTGGGCGAGTCCTTCGCAGGCACGGCGCTTCTCCGGCGGCTAAGAGCAAGAACTGGCTCACATTTCAACGCGGCACTAAACACATTTCAATATTTAGGCTTGAAACTGCCTAAACAGCGCCCTATGGACCCGCCATGGTCTTTTGTGGATGTTGCGTGCAACTTCAGCGTACCCAATCTACCAGCGAAGCGCACCATTCCAGCCGCGGAAGCAAAATTTCTTGCGCTGGACCACTTGAGCACCATGTACCGTGGCCACCTACAAGTGTACACCGACGGATCAGTGTGCACACAGACTGATAGCTGCGCAGCGGCTTTCTGCATACCCAGTCTGGGCGTGTCATGGTCGGGCCGCCTGGATCGCGTGGTTTCGTCCACAACGGTTGAAAGCGCTGCAATTACGGCGGCTTTGCGAAAACTGCGATCCTTTTCTGCACGAGATGTTGTAGTGCTGACGGACTCCAAACCGGCGCTACAAAGACTGCATCGTGGCCTACCTCAAGAAAAGTTCACCAGGCAATCTCTGGCACTAATCAAACACCTAAATGGCAAGAGTTTTAATATAAAGTTCCAGTGGATCCCATCCCACGTTGGCATTGAGGGCAATGAAAAGGCTGATGCCCTTGCATGCGAAGCACGTACATCGTTTCCAAAAGTAAGAACTCCCAAGACTTACCAGAACAACAAAGATGTGATACGCAATCATTTCAAGGCGATCTACAGGTTTCCACACCAAGCATGTGTAATTCATGGACTTTCTCGTGAAGAAGCGACGCTGTTGTACCGCATTAGAACCGGCTCCGCATACACCCCGGCCTGGTCATTCAAGACTGGGAGATACGCTTCCCCGTTCTGTGCCTTCTGTGGTGACATCGGGGATATTGAACATTTCATTTGGCTTTGCCCACAGTTTGATGCGCAAAGAGCAGCGATGATCCGCACCTTGCGAAAAGGCTGTCATAGGCACCGGACAGTTGATGACATCATCTTTCCTGAAGGACCCGCGGCAACTAGGAGGAACGTGCAACGAACTTTGTTGGTCTTCCTGCGAGACACTGGGCTGTCTGACACGTGGTGACACTTTCCAAATTAAGGAGATGCTCAGGCGGAACAATTGCCGGCCATGCAGGCCAGGCTAACCCCGCCTGCTGCAACACCACCACCACCACCACCACCACCACCACCATAGTTTAGCTCAATATTCTTTTAGTCTGATTGATAAATTCCTTTATTGCGTAATAAACATGCGTGTCACTTTAGCCCGGAGTAGAGGCGCCAAACGATAGAACAACTGAGTCGGATATTTCCAGGCCCAAGTTTCGAAGAAGTGGTGCTATGAATCTTCTCCTCATTGACGTGTACCGGCGACAGGATAGAAAGTAATGACTGATTTTTTCCTCTTTCTTACAGAAGAGACGCAGATGAGACAGCGCTTCACTTGCTCTCAGCGAAGTATAGTGAGCACAATATTCGCTGCGTTTGTACTTAATTCTCTTCACTGTCATTACTGCGAGCGTCCTCTTCGTTCGAACAATTCTGCTATGCTGAGCAACGGCCGTCGATACAACGATATCGCTGCTGTCTTGCGATATATACAGTCACTAGCGCCGCGGTCGTCTAGTGGCTAAGGCGCTCGTCTGCTGACTAGCAAGCAGGTCGCGGGATCGAATCCCGACCGCATATTGGAGGAAGGTGGAAACGATTGAGGCCCGTGTGCTTGGATATAAATACACGTTAGAAATCCTAGGCGGTCGAAATTTCCGGAGTCCACCACCACGGCGTCTCTCATAATCATATCGTGGTTTCGGGACGGTGAACCCGTGTTATTATTATTATTATATACGCTCGCTACAAACGTACAGAAAACTGTCGTCGAACTCTCCCCCCCCCCCCCAATAAATAAAAAATCTGGCTGTGCCACAGTTCTCCGCTTTATAGGTAAGCGAAATCTGCTGCAGCGGGGCAATATGCGTAACGGCGTATTCGTTTTTACGTCTTATCCTTATCATGCACTGCTTACCGATGAAACGCGAAATGGCATACTCATCGGAAAACGAACCGCTACTCGGTGGAGATCCGGTGCTTTGGCTGGCGCTGCGCTGATACAACGGGATAAATGGTTTTGCAACAAAGTCGTGCATTGATAGGAGTTCGAGAAGGGGGGGGGGGCGTTGTGAGTGCGTAAATAGCTATAATGGAGAAGCGATGCAAGCACACGCTATAGCTCGAAGGGTATCCATGTTCGCAGTATAGTTCCTCTTCAAGCATTGTCAATATATAGGGTTCATAGCCTCCGCAGCACGTTTCACTACCTATAAATCCTGTAAGTTTTCTTGATGTCAGCAAAATTGAGTGCTCGGCTAGTTGGCTTGCGTTCATATTAGAACAGTGCAGAGACGAATCATGAAGGGAGACTAAACAACACGAGTGCTCGTAATGTTTACTCTTTCTTTGCGATTCGTCTCGGTGCTGTTCAAGTATATATGTTCTCGTTGTCCTTTCAGCGCAAGATGCCAAACGTTAAGTTTGAAGCACGTATCTGTTTTATGATCTTACTTACATGCGACACAGAGAAGCAAAAAAAAAAAATGGCAGCATATTCACGGGGTTAATGATGGAGAGTGGGACGAAGCATTTGTCCGTCCATTCGTTCTTGCTTCCGTCCGTCCATGCGTCCGCCCGTGTGACCCTCCGTGCGTCCATCCGCCCGTGCGTCCGTGCGTCTGTTTGTGCGTCCGCACGTCCATCCGTGCGTCCGGACATTCCTGCTTCCGTTCATGCGTCCATCCGTCTGTGCAGCCATCTGTGCGTCCATCCATGCATCTGTCTGTGTGTCCTTTCGTCCATCTATTCAACACTCCAAGTCCCACCATCTCGCATCTTTTCATCATATATTCCGCATATAAAAGCACCGCCATCTAGCGGACATTCCAAGGACTAGACGAGAGGTGGCACACGCACACTTTCTTACGGCTTGCGCTTCGTGTCCACTTCCCACCTTTAACCACCTCGAGTTCATGGTATACACTAGTTCGCTGCATCTATGGCAGTGTGGCACAACGCTCGCTAAAACCTTTCTAAAACCAAGGAGGTTACGCCCAGCGAGTATAACGCAGCAACCCTTTGTGTCAGATAGTGCTCAACGTACATGCCAATGGCTGCTGATGCGGAATGAGACACACCAGAATTCGGCTTTTATTTAATGCGCACGCTGCGAATTTTTTTATTGTTCAGCGACGCATAGGAGAAATCTCCTACCTGCATCAGCTTGCAGGTCAAAGCGTAAGACATGTTACGCACTACGACGAGGGACGAATGGGCGCCGCTTTAAGGAGCTTCGCCCGGAAAAAGGTACAACACAGCACACTTCGATTATAGTTGCCAGGTCGTGATCAAACCGGAGCCTCGCGGTTTTAGCTTCGCTGGTCAACCATCTGCTCAGAGAGCACGAGCTGTGGCATTTTTTGAAAGCTCTCTGAGGCCACGCATTGAGAAAGAGAGGGCAATATACAGTCGTAACGCTTTACAGAGAGACAAAACGGCCCTGGCGATGCGGCTGCATCCATCTATACCCTATAATCTACGCGCTATATACGCCAGTCTCATCGTGCTACGTGGTTCAGCTGCCCTGGGTTCGCAGCGCTTTCGCCGCGGTTCCCGCATTCCCGCATTCACTTTCCGTCGCCATTCGTTCGCTCTTTATTGCTTTCTCTCTCTCTCTCTCCTCTTCGCCAACGTGGCGTAATATACATCTTTCCTCGCTAGATCCTTCTTTTCTTTTTTCCTTTTTGTCTCTCTCAGCTGACGGGGCTCGCGCGTCTGGCGTTCGCGCCGGGCTTCGTTCGGACCGCCGCCGCCGTAAAATAATTACCGAATTGCGCCGCCGCTCTGCGCCGCGTAGAGTCGGCCCGAGCACCGCCAGGGCGAAGCACTATAATGAGCTTCTCTTGTCGGACTAATAAGCGGGGCCGCCTCGGCCCTTCGCCCTTAAACTCTCTCTCTTTACTTTCGGCAATGGTGCTATTTAGCGTTCACCGCTTCGAGGGCGAGCGTGACGGGGGAGGGTGCTCAGCCCTCCATTCCTAAACTCTCTCTCACTCAATGTTCCTGCAGCGACGCTATTTAGTGTATACGACTTTGGCGACGAGGTTCAGGAGGAGGAGGAGGAGAAAATGGGGAAAGAGTATTTAGGATGGGACTCTCTTTATACGGAGGCTCATTGCTGTATTAGCCGCTTCTGCTGAGTCGATATTTGAAGTCCCGCTCACGGACGGGCGAATTCCCGCGGACCCCCGTGTTTGCGTTGTGCTGGTGCGACAGTCGACTCGCCGGCGGGAAGGGAAAGCTTGGAGAGAGTAAGAGAGAGAGAGAGAGAGAGAACGGGTGTGAGCGGAACGTACAATAGGGAATTCGTAAAGAGCGTGGGCTGCTCTATAATTAATATTTGCTTGTCCCCCTGCTCAGCGTTGCGTTATCTTATTTATTTATACTCGCTGCCTGTATGCTGTCCCGTTGTTTTAATATTTCATCCCTACTTGAATCGGGGCTTTAACAGCGTGGACAGGGTGCTTTGCATATTGCCAATTGGAAAGGGGGCGGGGCACGAAGGTAAGATATTTGAGAGTATGGTAATTTGAAATGGTCTGACACTTATATCTGCGCACACAAGCCTTGGACTTGTGTTCTAGACATCCGAACATAGCACTCTGCTTTTGAAGTGTATTTTTTTTCAAATATTCGTCGCTCTGTTTCGTAGTTTAAAGCTTACTCTTGGGAACAAGGCACCGTTAGCAGGAAGTAGGGAAGTGGAAATGAAGCGAGAACACGGAAGTGACTCTTGAGTCGTGACCGGATGTAGATGAGCTTCCACTTAATCGAAAGAAAGGTGTGTGTATGAGAGCCCTTGTAAATTGTTTTTTTTTGGGGGGGGGGGTGGAGGGAAGGTGGGGGTCGGCGTCGGCAGTTATGAGCTGAAGGCTGGCATATGAGGGGAAACGTCGCCGCCTGATGGAAAAGGGTGGGGTAACATGTAAATGGAATTTGTGCATGCAAGCCAGAACAACTGTACAAGGAAAACCTTGGTTAGCGTGAGGTCGCTGTAGGAAATGAGAAGAAGGCGGATTTGCCAATAATGGAATCTTGGAAATACGGCGTAGAAGCCGAACGTGTCTTAGCATAGCATGGTTAAAACATGGCTTCGCATATATAGAGTCAATTTACGAAGCATAAATGAAGTCCGTACAAGGAAGCGATATTCCTGCTTGCGGAGACATTTCAAGAAGATAGGAACGAGGCTTCTAACGGCTGCTAAAATTGAAAGCTTTGCTTTTGAGGCCTACATTCGGTTCCTGTACGCGCTGCGTACCCTTCATATTTTTGGGAGAGGAAAAGTGCTTGCGCGCTTTGAGTGAATTTAAAGGTTATTTACATTGTTTCTTGGAAGAAAACTTTTGTTTTTTGTGATTCGTTTCGACGTGCAGACGCTCGATAGCCCGGCAGTCGCTCGTCAAATATCTTGCGAGGGATGAGCGACTGTGCTACAGCTATGTACAATGTGTCTCATGAGACGGTCGCGAAAATCGGGGTGAACACAGAAAGGTGCTAGAGTATTTCAAGTTAACCTTTGATGATGATGGTGACCTACATCTCTTGCTCACACCCACTAAGGTGTTTTGGCTGACAAGGGAATACAGTAAATGTTCCGTTAAATTCGGGTTTCACACGACCGGAAAACGGTCCAAAGTGGTCGGATGCCCGATTATTGAGAGTATCGGGACAAGCAACAGACGTGTGCTCTATCATTTCACTGTAACTTTCTCTAGGAATACGTAATTTCATTAATGGGATATTTTTCCTAATCCACAAA
>WOVY01001962.1:0-42716 GCA_013436015.1 Rhipicephalus annulatus | reverse complement strand
AATTGACATTACTTTTTATAACATCCCTTATTTACTGGGTAATGTTGTCAGGTAATTCTCATTATTAGAGTGGTGAGTTGGCTGACAAAGAAGTATATGGCATTGATACTTCTTTTGAACACTAAAAGTTTGAGGAGCTTAAAAGAGCGGAAGGTACTTTGAGTAGACCAGAATATTTAGTTGGAGTGAAAAAAAACTACACACATTTTTACCAGGCTTTTTTAACACATTTGAGACATAAAGTGTATGCTGCCAGTAATGTTAAGTACCATTACTTGTCACACTATGCACTGTAGCAGGTGTAGTTAGAGTGGTGATAGTGAAGGATTAATCAAGCACGCCACCAACTGCGTTCACATCTATGGTCGCGTATTTTAAAAAAACCTGCTGTATAGTTAAAAAACTTTTAGAGGCATTTATGATTTTATCCAAATCAAGTTAAACCGACTGGTAAGCAAACCATTGCATAAATCAAAAGGCATAATAAGTGATTCATGTATTATACCTATGTGAACAATTTCAGCAACGCAGGGCAAAGTGACAAACAGTTCTATTAAAAACCCCTCTCATTATAACAGCATGAAAAGCACCACAAAAGAATATTTTTATGTGCATGTAATGTCGAGACTACTAGACTTGTCTATTGACCTTTTAGAAGAAAGGGTATCTCTTCACGTTCAAGGGCAACCACTTAGCCTTTTCCTGAGCTTTCTGTGAATATTTCTGAATTCAGATATCATTAGATTGATTTAGAGTGAACAGATTTTGCTTACGCATTGAAACCTAGTTTTGTATGTAACGCAATTATGGGTGCCAAAACCACCTCCAAATAATTTTAACATTTAACTTATTTTTTACTGCAGCAACACAACTAGCTATGGGTGCCCAAAAAGTAGCTAGAAACAATACCTTTACCTCTTTGAGCCTTTTGGAATGTTCAGCCTTTCAGTGCTCACCTTACAACATTTTTTTTAATACGTGTTGTGTGCCCATTGCTCATGCTCCTGTACAGTGAGGAGGAGCACATGGCAAGAAGAGACAAGAAAGAGCATAGCGAAAAAGCGAAAAAAGCGAGGACCTCTTTTGTATCGTACAATGTGTGTAACATTACTATTGCGACAACATATAGACAAATTATCACGGCTATGCATCCATTGTAGAGTCATACACAGCTGCACACCACGACTAAATTTCAACCTTGTGTTGGTTTAGGATCCCTTTATAGTGGCAAGCTAATGATATCTGCATTTGTTTGGCACATATTAAGATGCAGTGAAATGTGATATGGTAATCTCATTTAGAATGCACGTCATGTGGCTTCATGTGTATGTGGCCACAAGTAACTCTGGGTTGCAAAGCAATATGGCAGAGCCTAAACAGACGTCACCGACCACTCCAATCTGAACTTGCCTTTGCTACTTGCCCATTATCATCCCAGCAAAAAATGAATAATTGAATCTGCTACAGATATGTGCTAGCTATGCTAAGGACCAAGTATGAAGGGGTGTTTTGTCATTATTGAGATCAGTTATTTGTTTCAAGAACACTTGCTGTCAAACACAAATACATTGCTGTCGAAGCATTAAGACTCAAAATATAAAGCAAAAAGAAGTGTCTCTTTAAAAATTACAGGCCACAAGGAGCAAGATAAATATTTGATATACTGGGATGTAAGGCACGCACAAGAGGTGCTGCCATTTATACTTTTCCTTGTGTTGAAACCTGCTTGCTTTACTCACCCAACACATCTGTAAAGATGCCGTGAAAACACCAAGGAGCTGATGCAGCAAGGTTGAACACATGTCCAGGGATTCCACCATTCCTAAGCAGCCCTACAGCCTCCACAGTCCTGCAACCATTTGTAAGATAAATATAGTTCTACCCAAAGTTCTTGGTTTACAGACACACATGCAAGACGCATAACCACTCTATAGGAAGTTTGCATAATAATGCGCTGGGTAGCAAAAACGGATGCCAATATCAAGTATCCGGCTTGCCGCTTCTTTCTTTCCGTTCTTAATTAATCAATCTATGGTTAATGTATGTTCCCCCAATGTGAAGTGTACTGGCAGTCCGGTGAAGAATGCAATGTATTTCAAACACAGTCCGATTCATGGCAAGTAAGCATGCAATAGCGATTTGTCAGCTGTTCGAGAAAAGAGCATGAAGTTTAGCTAAAACCCATGTTTTTATAAACACCATTCAATTTGATATAAAAAGTTGTGAGCATTATGTGAAGGGAACCACGGATGCATGTTGAATCAATGATTTCTTATAATTTACTGATATGATTCAACTACTTATAGGAATATGAATGAAATTTTGCTTTGAGAATAGAGTAGATTTATGAACCGCATATCAGGCACTGCAAAGCTGCATCTTTGTCCAAAACGGCGGCAAGATAGGCTAGTTTCTGTAGGTGAGCAGTAATGAGGCAGTGCAAAATTAAACAACAAGAAAACACTGTGATACAACAGTATGGTGGCAAGCACAGCTGCCAACTGGTATAATTTATTGCACAAAAGTTCACCTGAATATCAGTCAGACTAACTCGTGCAAATTGGAGAGGTCCAGTTGGGAATGAACAAGTTACGAAATCACAATGCCTGCTTTCACTAACAGGAGCCCTCATTCACATAAAGTATGCAGCGATAGGCCCCTACCGAGGTACTGTCACAGCATGATGTCACTGGGGCACATGTAAAGAAGGTGTGGCGGAAAAACACTCCCCGCTGGTGGCTCAGCCCGGTACAGTCGTGCAGTGTTTGGGGCAAGTTTTAATTTTTCAATGCTTACACTTCACGTTACAATGTCGACATTAGCTGTAGTATGTGTCAAGCAAACATCTAGCTGTGTGGGTAAACTGTGTGGTAAAATATTTGCCACGCTGTCGGTTTATCTTGAAGAAGTAAACACACATGGTGGGCTGTGCGAGCAACAGCGGCATAGTCTTCAAAAATGTGCACTGTTGATTGCGGCATGTAGTGGTGCATTGAAAGGTATTGAGAATATCGGTTCAACTGAGAATATTGTGTGTGGTGTGTGCAGTATCAATAACAATGTGTCTTGTTTGCGATGACGTTAGCACTTATGGCAGGGACTGGTCGATGAAGAAACTTGATTCGACATTTTAGTCAAGGTGAATGGTGAATGCACTTGACGCGACCATCTGCGAGTAGGTACATCTCGGTGTTTGCGCTGTGTGCAGAAAAAAAATGCATGGTGACCGGGCTGAAAGATACCATTTGCTGAAGCTGCATGTACGAAATCGCCCCGACGAGTACGCAAGCCCAATAAAGGTATAACTCGTTTTATCGAAGGCCTCATATGTCTTCATGTAATAAGCAGAGATTCTTGTTTCACATATACTCAGTACCTTTACCGCTCGATATTCATGAAGTGACAATGCAAACAACAAGTTTGTGTGTTAAGGGAGCAATGTAAATATGCAAATAAGTTGTAGGTGTCAGATGCAGCGATGTAACTGCACAAAAGATTACGTATATATTAGGCTACAGGTTTAGAATCGCATACATCTCAGTGGTCTATCAGGAACGTCACAACAACTTCCTTTGCCAACCAGCCCTTGCACAGAGGGAGGGAATGGCTGGCACGCTGCTCGAAGTGAAGTCACACTATTTGCAAACATAGAGGAGGTTTATTACTTAGGCAACATTTTGCACAATATATTTTTAGATGCAAGACTGTACTCGTCCACATTGATCATACTGATGTCTTTTGTTGTTACTTTGTGCTGTGAATTACTAGGCATTTAGTCACTATGATCTTTAAAAGCTAATTTCAGTGTTCTCTCTCATATTGCTGACAACTGTGTTGTTGCATAAATTGGGCAAAAAAGCAACACAGAAAGGCTGTCACAATAAATACACCAACATGGGTATTCTCCTGCAAACAAAAGTCGGCACTGGTCCTGTCATTAACCGTCTTCCTTCTCTCTTTGCCACTTTTGTGCTGAAACAGCCAAACACCTAATGAGTTAGATGAAAAATATTAACGCATCAAAACTATAAGTGCTTGCATCAGCAACTACACAACAGCGTGATAACTGCACCCCTGTCACACAGCATCGAAACATATTTTGAACATGCTGGCAGTGTATTATTTTATAAAAAGCAACTCTGGCAGATTACAAAATCTCACATTGTGCATGCAAGTTTTCTTCAAAGTCAGGCGTACAATGTAGGTGCTGGCCGGTACATTATTAGTTACAAGCAAAGGCGTCTTGCAGGTACACATGCAGATTGCACGAACACCTCTCTCTCTCTACACTAGGCACACACATTATATCTTTCAACGAGCGCCTAAACGCCACTGTTTCGGGGCATAATAACGCTCTACCGTGAACGTATGCTAATAAACTCACTTAGGCAGTTGGCTAGGTGAATCGAGCCAAGTTACAAATTGTATCGCCCGCGAACGTAAACAAAATGCTGCTTTGCATCAAATGGCACTGCAGACTTCTTTTAATCAACAACGTAGCAAGCGCCGTGTGCGTCTTCCTCACTACGTTTCACATATGAAAAAATCGATCACCATACACATGCATGTTGCCGCAGTTGTCTCGAATTAGCTCCAGTAAGGCCGCGCCGATGCGCCATGGCTCTGCTGGCGTTAGCGTTGTCAAAGCGAATCGGCAACCGCACTCGCCTTAAGGCGCATAAGGTTGCCGTTTCACGACGCCTCGTTCGAGTGCAGCAACACACACTTGCACTGAGTCGCATATTTGGTCTACATAAAAAAGTGTCCCCCTTACCTTTAGTTTCTTTCACACTGTCCTGAGGGAAGCAACCACAGGCGTCGGCCGTCACCTCGGAGTCCTCCGAGCGCCCGCCCAACCCGCCGATTTCTTGGACGACTCGCACTTGATCCGCACTCGAACAACCGCGGGAATAGAACGCAATCTTAGCACATCACACGAACGAGGAACGGCGCTTCCTTGCGTAAATTTAACATTTCGTGCTCTCGTGTGTAGCAGCGCGAACACATGAAAGACGCACCTAAACGGCATGCCTACGTTAACAAAGAAGACAAACAACATGTGGCTTTAGCTGTGAATAGATTTGACTGGATATCTGTGTGAGAAAAATAAAAAAAAAACATCTGTCGCTGCTATAAACTGAAAAAATGTATGTTATCTGGCAAAATAACTTTAAAAGTGATAAACGGTTATTCAAAAAACAAGTTGCAACTTATGAATATTTTCGCAGGTCTTTGTTTTGTTTTTGTTCTAGCAGACGACAGCCTCCTACTGCTTCTACGACAGACGTAGTGCGGTTTCACGTTCGGTGCGTGTCGCCGACGCAAAGCTCTACAGTAGTGATATCAGAGTTATCAATTCTCAATGAATCATAGGATCGCTACAAAGCAGTAACATTTTGACATAGTGCCGTACGCAATCTTTCAACGTATGACGTTTCTTTGCTTTGAAGCAAATCAAAGCAAGCCGGCCGGCGCAATCAGCTGACATCGCCGCTACGCGAGGCATGGTCGTGCGCAATAGCGTCGCGCCCCGCGCTCGATTTGTCATCAAGCGATAGAGCTACTAAGTTGAATACAGCTAGATGCAGGGATTAATGGCGTATCACTCTAATTCCCTGTGGTGGCCGACTCAATCGCAAGAGAGTCCCGGGAAACAACCTTCAACTGCTCAAGCTTGTGTGTGGGTGTAAAAATACTTGTTTTCATCCGGCGGCGGGGCAGCAATCTATAGTTGAAAGACATGCGAAAAGCATGTCACGTATATACAATCACAAAACATATGCACACAACAATAGATACGATCGCATATCGTACATAAATATGCAAATACATAGCGTGTAAAAAGCAAATTTATATACATAACTTAAACACACCTACACCCTTCAGCGCCAATAGCTTAGCAAGCTAACGCAGTCAGATCACGTACACGAGCACAACTGAGTGGCGCAGGTTCGAATCCCGTCAAGTCAATTTTTTTGTTTTCTTTCAACGTTTTTATTGTACTGCTATCTTTTCTAATGCCTTAGGTTCTAAAACAAAATAAAAGCAATATTGCGTTCAAGTACGTATGTGGGACTGTGTTTTTTGCGCAACAGTTTATTAGTACTTTTATTTTCATTATTAATTTTTTTATTTATTTTATAATATAACAAAAGTAAGGACTAAGGGAACATTGGGTCTGCTTGATTGTGAAGGGACTCGAGAAGTGAGAAAACTCAAACCAAAAAAAATTTATTTGAGATAAAACTGAGTATTTCACAGCCGGACCAGTTTCTTCGAGGGTAGGCCCTAGGTATGCACGAGACTAGCTATATGACTCATCTCAAGCAGTGGCAGTTAAGGGAAGGCAATATCACCGAGAAGCAGTTCCAAAATATATTTTGGTTGATGTTTTTTGATTCCTCCAAAATAAGGGCTGCACAATTGTGACTGAGCCAAACCAAGAATTGCGGGCACGAAGTCATGAGACAGAAAATGAATAATGTTGATTGTTTGAAAAATTGCCCTTAATAAAAGGAAGAGTTATGGAGTGCTACGCAGCTTAACTCGCAGTAGGAATTTTATATATACATATAGATAGTTTAAAATGGACATTGTTGCACACGCAGATATTGGTTAAATTTCTTTGCAGCACAGTTGAAGCACCTATGTAGAACTGAAGCATCAAGAGAAGCTCATGCGTCCTCACTTTATTGCGCTTTACATAGCTTGTATGCGTCCATGCAGCCATGATATGATATATTTTAAAGCATTGTATAACCTATATTCTTCTTATTCATTAAAGCTGGCCCATAGGTTGTGTCTTATGTAGCACTACAATTAAAGCGTAATCTGCATGGTGGTCTGAAACAATGCTTTTGAAAATCTCAAAACGACCCAGCTCTATACACGACCATCCGAGCAACAATGATAAGCACCATTATGTGTCCGTACATATCATAGAAGTGTGGCAGCTTGGGCTAGTTGGTATGGCATGACGATAGTTATTGCGCGAGAACAAAACGCATGTTGAAGCTGGCATGCCCTGCATGTCCAGCTTCAACTGACAGATCTAACACCGGTAGTTGAAGAAAAGAAGATGGCGAGAGTACTGCGACCGAATTGAGTACACTGCAAACCACCTGTGGTCACGTGAGCTCGCCAGCCTTCGTGCGCAGCGCCCAACTAAACCTCGGCAATCAGGTGTCGTCCACTCATGCAGCGACGTCGTCCTCCCAGACTACGTCCACAACACCCTCGCTCTAGGTCCAAAGTTCGCCGTCGACCGAGGGAGGTCCGCACCCGAGCTTCTTTCAATGGTGCGCTCTGTGGCTGGCCATGCTTCACCTGAGGATTCAGACAGGTGCATATCAGAAGGTGTCGACGTGCTCCTACGGGGTAAGCCTACCAGCAACAGCCTTCCGGTGCGGAAGACGACCAAGTTTCTTAGAGACAATTTGCGCTCGTGTCTTTCGTGTCCTTCTTGTCTCTGTGTCGTCGTTTTGTTCTCGCGCAATAACTATCGTCGTACATATCAGTTGTGCTCTCATACTTAATTATTTTTCTGACCACTCCCTCTGCCCCTACCTCGTATCTCTCGTGAAGCTGTGGCAAGCTGTGTATAGCTGTATTTATATTGTAGGAGCACATACTATCAATAAAAATAATTTTTAGGCTACATGAAATTACTTTTCATAGATTTTCATTTCTTTTGTCGGTGCTCAGGAGAGCTAAGCTCATGGTCGATATTTGAAAATGACATTTCTCTTTGCCAATGTTAATGAGAACAGTTTCATTATTATTGACAAGTTCTTTGACATTGAATTTAGTTCTCAATATTATTGTTTTTACCAAAAAACGAGCCCTTGAAGTTATGCTTTTTTTGCTTGATTTGTTTTCGTGTGACAGCATGCAAGTAAAATGACAGTTATTGTCATTCCTTGTGAATGACACATTTTCCGTTTTACAGAATTTAGAACCTGGTCATCTGCAGAAGTTGTATTCATTCTGGAAAAGGGCGAACAGCGGTGACTGACAACACAGACTAGCCTGCGTTATTATTTTGTACTATATATGTCACTGTGAATTCATTTATAACTTTATAGAGCCCGGATTTCCTGCTGAAATTGTCACAACTGTAGAGTTTCCACATTTTTGCAACAATCCACATACCTATCATACACTATTGCACATTTTCGTAAGCACCTTACAAAATCTGTATATTTCCGTAAGACCTTACATTCCGCATTTTCCTTATGAAAGCTTCTGTACACTCCATACACTTTCCTTAGCCTTCCATATCTTCCATAATAAACCCTCCGTATGCTCCATAAGTTTCCTTATCTTTCCATATTTCCATAAAACTCACTCCATCCACGCCATAAATCTTCCTTATCCTTCCATATACTCCATAAATAGCCTTCCATATATGCCATACATTTTCCTTATCTTTCCGTATACTCCATAAAAAGCTTTCCGTATACGCCATACAATTTCCTTATCCTTCCATATACTCCATAAGAAGCCTTCCGTAAATGCCGTACAACTTCCGTATATTTCCATAAAAACTCCTTATTTTTTCGTATGTAGCATAAGGAAATGTTACGGAGTCCATATATTTTCCGTGATTTCATACGGAACGTTTCAGTAGGGATATTTTATCCCGAAGAAAACATCGTTTATGTTGGCCTACCTAAATAAAGAAGTCTTGTGATGAACTAGTTACACTGAACTTGTCCATCTTTGTGTCTATGCCACTTCTTGTTTTGCAAGAAGTACGCCTAAAGTGTACAGGCTATGTACTTACGTCGTTAACATCTCACTATTGTGTTTGATATTTGTCATTATACACGATCAAAAGGCAATTTGTAATCAGTGGAAAAAATTTGGTGCAATGCATTTTCCCTCTGACTCATCTAAACGAGAGTTATCAGCGAGCTCCAATATAACGAATGGTTCTTGACTTTCCGCGGTTCGCTAAAACGTAACGTATGCGCAAAGTCACATTGCACGGAATTTTTCTAGGGACACTGTCCTTTTCTGTAGCTTGGCCAAGGCTGCCAGGGGTCATGGGACGCAATATGCATGCAAAGAGTGTTTTTGTGCCCCATTTTTAACATGTAAGCTTCTGTCTTTTACCGATATGATTGCGTGGCTCTTCGCCCTTGTCTCGGGTCGAGCGGCAAGATCTTTGTCGGCTAAGAGTTGGTTTTGGTTTTTGAATCCTCGTGTTCCTTGTTAGTCTCATTCAACTGATAGGTTGTTGATGCTCTTTGGAGGTCATGCAAGTCAGAATAATTTGCTGTGTGTTTCTCCACCTGGTTGAGGAAATTCTTTTTGGCTGGCCTTGTTACAGGTAAAGGATTGGCCGCTTGATACCTTGCTACACAGTGGAGAGAACTACGTCCCTGTAGGTCTGGTTCCTACAAGGGGGTTCCGTTACAATGAAGAATCCAAAGGCGATACACGTGGTGCTCCGGAAAGCCTAGTCGCTCTTCCAGAAGATCACTTAGGTCCGCAAGTTTGGCCGAGGGGTTATCCTGGGCTGCTCTGCAGACCAGGATTGCGTCAGAGAGCTTCTGAATTGTTCTGACTTTGCTGCACAGTTGGTGAGCCTGTTCATTTCAGCTCTTGCGTGTACGAAGGGCATAGTTTGCTAGGTGGATACGAGTCTGGCACCTCAAGAAACTCTAGACCTATTTGTTGTAGCTTGGGCAGTTTCAGTCTATCGGAGCACCCGAACGACTGATAAAACAAAATCGCCTACCTAATAGCTTATAGTAGCTTTTGGAAGAGGGATGAGACCGACAGAACAAAGGCATGGCCAATAATCTACAAAGTAGAACAACTTTCCCCCAAAATTTTTGCAGTGCTTGAAATGTTGGCGATTCGGCCACTGCGTGAAAGGATGCAGAATAAATTCTGGATGTCGTCTGTGCGGAAAGAGCCATGAGAGCCGCAATTGAAAATCGGATGTACAGAAGTGCTGTTTGTGTGATGGAGTGTACCCTGCAGACTCTGCTCAATGTGCCGCAAAGCAAGCAGAATTGGGTGTTCCAGAAATCATAGAACGCAGGCATATCTCTAGGAAGGAGGCGGTAGCAGAAATGCATGAAAGAACAAAAAGTCCTGCAGGCATAACGTCTCAGCACACAGCTGCCATGGATTCGTCACTCGCTAAGTCGATAACAGAGACCATTGAGAAGTCTACTGAAAAAGCAATAAATCTTCTGGCATCTATTCTTTTTGAAGCCTTGGCTGATATGTTAACACAACAGCTGAATCAAATCATTGGCACAGTTTCTGTTGAAAATCAGGATTCCCGGGTTCTGTCCATTTCAAGATGTACAGATGAGGAAAATCTGACGGGTAATCATAAATGTCTCTGCGAAAGCAGGACTCTCTCAAAATATAGTTTAGGCTGAGTCAGAACCTGTCACAGATAATTCAAAAGACTTTACAGGTACTGACACAGAATCTCAAGACTCTGAAGCGTAACTGATTTTGCCCTTTAAGAAAAGTCTCCTCAGAATTCAAAATCCAAAAGATACCTGTCAAAGAAGGACTTCATTGAAAACCTTTCAGAAAATTATTTCTTGAAAAAAAGTTTTCTACTGCTGGTATAGCATCAAAACAGATTCACTAAAATGCTGTATTGTTAATGCCGGTCTTCTTCATCGGCAGCTACAGATTTACAGTATATTTTTTTGCAAATTTCTCCAAGACCTATTTGCCAGTCAGGAAACCTGCTTTCTAAAACTTTTCATCTAAAATTAGCATTTAATCCAGCTGGATCAGCCGAGTTTAGGTGATGCTCTGGCTTTATTAATATCAACGAGCCAAGATTTTGCATCAGCGTATGGATACGAATTACGAAATTTTGGTGTTAGACATAACACTACCAGACTGCTCGCCTTTTTCTTTTGCTAATGTTTAATTTCCCGCTAGACTTCAGGACAAGAGATGCTTGGATATGTCTTCATTCAGGAAAGATAAATAATGTCTGATGATTTCAATACGCACCTAGTGTCTTAGGGCTTCAGATCTGCTGTATGTGGCAAACTTTTGTGGGAATAGATGCTTGATAACTTTCTTGTTTGGATTCATATCTGCTAAATTTGTTGGAGGTAACTCTAAATTGACTGCAAGTTTAACATTTCCCAGCAGCTCCTCTTTAGGTATATCCTCGTGGAATATCTGAGATTACGCTACAAACAGCAACCACCTTCCTATTAGTTTTGAAATGAAGTTCCTGAGGATATGTTCGGCCAGAAAAGTTGGCTCATTTGAAATTATGGTAAATTGCAAAAATACTTCAAACCCACGTTAAATTCTCGCGGGGACATGCAGGAAGATCTTGGGGCTTTGAGTCTGTCCGCCGTATTGAAACGATCACCAAAAATTCTACGTTTACTATAAACTCGGACACAGCAGAATCTTTAAGTCTATGGTAGAATTTAAAATGTGTTGGAGGGTACAGAAAGTGAAAAATGGCTTGGAAAAAGCTTTTAATTTCCGATGCCCTCAAAATTGGTATTATTTTAAATTCATGGTCGCCTGATTTCAAACGTACAGTGCGCAAAGCAAAAGACGAGAAGAATATGAATAAATTTACCTATCTGTCTAAGCCTAAAAATAAGAAAGCGCTTTTCAGCTTTTGCGAGCGAGAAAAATGATTTCGCAACAAGAAAGTATTGATTCTGCCATTATGTACTCTCACGCACTCTTCAAGTTCTGGAAGAATATGGCTAAATGCCTGAAAGATACGTTTAGGACAATTATACCTAAGCCTTGTGGTGAAATTAAAGCAGATGAGGATTTCAAGAAGGTTTGTTTGGTGCATGAGCTGGAATGTGCTTACCTCCCACTTCTTCTGGACCTAGTGGGGTGACATTTAAAATAATAAAAGTGCTATAATAATTATTTCCGCATGAAATACATAATATGCCCCATTTTTTACTGAAAAATTCTTTGATTTCTACCGATTGGAAGCTTTCTAAAATAATTTCGATTATAAAGAAACGAGGATTGGGGTTTACCCTGGTTGACATAAGGCCTATTTCATTGATGTCCAACCTAATCACACTTGTAGAGAGAGTTCTGATTACCCGTATAATGAACTATATTATGAACATTGAATGAACCTCTCCCTTTAATATTCTGATTTCCCCGTCTCTTTCCTCTGTGCAAGGTAGCACACACTGGTTATGCCCAACTGCTTAACATCCCTGCTTCCCTATTTCACTCTTGTTTTCATTGCTTTTCTACTGTATTCAGATTAACGTCATAATCGTATAAATGGCTTCTCCTATACTTCATTTAGACGCATGTTGCCTGGCCCTCACTGCCACCTATACGCACCTATAAGGAGCTCACCAAGAATATCCCATAACGTGCTTGATTGTCCAGAAATGATTGCCGCGACGAAAACCTACAAGTCCAAGCTATGTTGAGATCTTTAATGGCCGCGATGCTATTTTCAACAGAATAGCAATTCCGTCATTTCAATGGACACTACAGGCTCTGGATCCTGAAAAATCAGTCCTGACAAGTCCTCTTAATGATTTAGGATTCTACTCTATGTATAGACAACCGCAGAGGAACCAATCGCCAATAGTTCTCGGTTTATGACTTCTTAGTTCTTTCCTCCTTGCTTTCCGCATTTTTCTTCTCTTTCTACGTGCAACCACGCAGGATAACAAACCGGTTGCAACACTCGTTAACCTCTCTGAATTTTTGCTTTTTTTTGCTCTTGTCTGCTGAATTTCATTACAAGTGTGTCGAACAAAGCTAAACTAGCCTTTGAATTTCACTTCTTTCTTTTAGCCTAAGGTAATAGAGTCTTATGAACGCGTTCTTGCACCATAGAAGCTTGAGTTTTTTTGGTGTAAGAAGCCGAAAATATGCAAGACACTTTACAGTGACTTTTTTTTAGCTTCTAAAGTTTTTTATAAATATATATAATGCTACGGCAAGAATCGAGTAGGATTTCTGACACTTTGATGTCGACGCGTTAGCGTTGATGCTTGTGCCTGTTGTTCACAGCGTTGAACTGAATATCTTTTGGTTCCTTTTTTGTTTATTATGCACCTCTCTGTAAAGCGTTGGCACATTGGAATGTGTTTATTTCTTTCTGATGCTGAACACGTGCAAAAAAGGCAGTGCTAACTTATATCAAGTTTGACACCGTCAATAATACGTGCCCCCCGTTGTCGACCACTTCGCTCTCAAGATATAAAGTTAGATATTGCATTCAGGAGTGATAAAGAACATTCAAGAGGAAGTCAAATTACAGCCTTCTCCGCTTCGAGGCTCCCAGACATGTCTTCAATGCTCAGAAATTTCTCACTGTTTTGTTTAACGAAATTAAACGCTAACATTCTGAGCAGAAGTTTACTAATTTGTGTGCACCACGAAGTGAGGCGGTTGTGCAGGCAAACAAATGAAGCATACATTCTATTTTGAACACTTTCACCAAGGATTGCATGGACGACTTTCGTCCCTTTCAAGAAAGTGATTCAGGGTGTGCAGTGAAGCACGAAAACCTCTCCAAACGGGACGAGATATCAGGGCTCCAAAGAGATCGAGGAAGCGCACTATAAAAGAATGTATATAACACTACCGAATTCGTGCAAAACTGAGAGTTCAAGCTTTCCATGGCTGAATAGTCACGAAGGTGCAGCCACAAAGGAAGCGCCGCCAACACAGTTCCTATTCTCGTTTAGCTCGTGGTGTACTCGAGGTCGCTCTCACTGTGCACCACAAAGTGTGAAACGCTGCATTCTATCGACCAGGTGGGCCGATTCTCAGAAGGTGTATGCGCAGAAAGTGGACGAAGGCATTAGCAATTAAGGTAAGAGATGCCGCAGCGCAGCGCTGCCCTTTTTTTCACGGGTGGTTTTACGAAGTGTTAAACCCTGACAGTTGGCTTGAGACCTCTCGGGAGCCAAGGCAGAGATGGCAAAACTTGCGCAATTCTAGCTTCGTGTCACCTGTAACCATTCGGTGCTTTCAGTGTGCTCGAAAACATTTTTATTTTTGTTTACAGTATAAAGCAAAGAAAGCGAATGCTGTCCTCGGTTGCGCTCTTTCACCTGTCATTACAAACAGTAGAGTAAGCTTGCTTCAAAATGACTGCTTCTGTCGGTGGTTTAAAATACCACTGATGGGAAGGATTTTTGTGCACCCTAAGAGAGGGAGATAGCGAGAAAAAGAGAAAAGAATGAGAGAAAAGGTGAGAGATTAATCAGAATTTGGAACTTCCTGTTTGCTACCCTGCAATAAGGGAAGAGAGATTGGAGAATAAAAATGGGAAAGAAAGCGAAAAGCGAAAAAGATGCGCGAAAGTAAAAGAAAAAAAGTGAGCTGGGATGCTATAGCCTATTCAATAGGCCACTACCACGCAAAAAGTTCAATAAGGCCTTCACTGATTTTCTGTACGAAGACTGATTATGTCGCCTTTCAAGCACTGAGTGTTCTGACAAAAGTCTGTCTTCAAGGCGAGCTAACGCAGCAGCTAGCTGCCGTCTTTGCACGCAGGGCAGTGACAGAGAACGTGCTCTATCGTTTTATTGCTGCCGCAATTACCGCTAGCAGCATACCAATTTTTTTCGAGTCGACAAGGTGATTACTACACTATAGTATAACCAACAATGGATGATACGTATGCTTTCCGTGGCCAAATTTTCGAGTGTATTCATTTGCTTAATTGCAACGAGAAAAGAGCCTTGCCAAAAACAAAATATCTCGTTTTTTTTCATGATGTCTATGTGTTTCATTTTCTGCTGCAGATTTTGCCATGAATTTGTTATTTTGGGAAAACCATTTACGGGACAATAATATCCTAAAAATTCGCCTTTTTTTAGTTGCTTGTGTTCTCAATGTATCCGCCTGAGAGGCGTCTCATGACACCTGGAAGGAAAAAAAAGGTAAAGTAGTCGCTTGCTACAGAATACAAAAAAGAACCTTCTCAAAACAGAGAGAGGCTTGCAATAATTGTAATGGAGTATAAAAGACCATTTTCAGCTCTTGCTGCTTGAACAAACAAATATCTTGAAAAGTGCTCTCCCTGGCGTCACATACACGCTTTTTTTATATTGATAACGCACGAGAAGTACAGTTACATAGGTGGAAGCTAATGCTCCGGTTGTGTATCAAGTACAGTTCAGGGAATCCTAAAACGTTGTCGAGCAGGTTCAGGACAATGATGGCAACCTGTCGGCGAGAGCCAAGCGTTACCAAATCTGGCTCCTTTCACTCGTGATTTAAGAAAACAGATTGAAAATAAATATATTCACGCAAATTTTTTTAGAATAATGTTGTTTAGACGATGGCGTTCCAGACACTGCGATCAGACTCAACTCCGTCTTTTAGGTATAAGGCAAAAAATACTTGTTTATTTAACTGTGTTCGGAAGCGCTCTGCTGTCACTTGAGCGTCCCCGCGTCCCTCGCTCACGCTCTTCTTCTTCTTCGTTTCCTTGTCCCAGCCCAGAACGTGAAAAATAATCAACAATCCCGGCCGCGCAAAGTTAAACACATAGTTCAAGTGGGTACAGTCTTTGTATCGGCCTGATCGCAAGGTGACCACCTTGCAACTTGATCTTGCAAGAACGAATGACACCGTCTGCACTGCGGTACACTTCCGTGACCCTTGCAAGCTTCCATAGCTGGCGTGGAGTGTTGTCCGCATGCACGAGAACGATGTCCCCTTGCTTCAATGCTGTATTTGATTTCGTGTCGGCAAAGTGTGCAGATCGTAATTGCAACAGGTATTCTTTTTGCCAACGCTTACAAAAACTTTCAACCAGCAGCTTCCTGTAGTTGTGTCTGCGTATGGCGTCGGATCATTTGGAATTACTGTTGACTTCGTCAGCGGTCGCATACGGTATGGAAGTCAATCTTCGTCCAAGGAGAAGTTCGGCTGGCGTCAAAGTGCAAGGTTCTCCTGCATCTGTCTCGATGAAAGTCAGAGGCCTAGAGTTTACGACTGCTTCTACCTCCGCCAGCACTGTCGATATTTCTTCGTAGTTCAGACGAGCTTTGCCGATAATTTTTCGCAGCGAAAGCTTCACTGATCGTGCAAGGCGCTCCCACCATCCACCCCACCAAGGAGCATTTGGTGCTATAAACTTCCACGAAATGCCGTTGGTGCTGAGGTGACTAGCGACGTCCTCTTCATAGAACATTCGGTTTAGCCGCTTTATGTCTGCCGATGTCTTGTGAAAGCTTCGTGCGTTGTCAGAATAGATCACCCTAGGTAATCCTGTCCGAGCTGCAAATCGTCGTAGGCACAGCAGGAAAGCCTCGGATGTCATTTCCGAGACAAGCTCGAGATGCACGGCTCTAGATACGGCGCACGTAAAAAGTGCAACGTAGCACTTCGTGTCCCCTTTCTCCGTGCGTGCATACAGAGGGCCCGCGAAGTGGACTCCTACAACTTCGAACGGGTTCGTTGGTGTCACTCGATGACTTGTTAACGGAGCAGTCTCAGCAGTTCCTGGGCCCGCACTGAAACGCTTGCATATATTGCAGCCATGCAGCACTCTTTTTACGAAAGAGCGAGCTCGACAAATCCAGTAGCGTTCCCGAAGCTGCGCAAGTGTATCTCTAACTCCTCCATGTAAGACTTGAAGATGGGTTCTGTTTGCCCAAAGTGTCGAAAAGTGGTGACTTGACGGCATTATGATTGGGTGCTTGACATCTTGTGTGGAATGCATGAGGGATAAACGGCCTCCAACCCGAAGAATTCCGTCTTTGTCTATGTAAGGGCGTAGTTCAGCGATTCTAGATGTAGACTCGACTGGTTGGCCGTTGGTCAAAGTGGTGAGTTCTTCAAGAAAGCCTTGCTCTTGTGTACATTTTATCCAATACTGTTCAGCGTTCAGGATTTCTGTTGCTACGATATGTCCTGTATGATTACTTCTTTTTCTGCATCGGTCAGTAAATCTGAAACTCCACGCAGTGACTCTGAGTAGCTGTTGAAGCCTGCTGTACCGTTGAATATCAATTATCGGAACTGAGAAGCGTGTCATTAGTGCGACGTGGATTGTTGTAACTTCACCTTGGGTGGCTTCCGCTATGTCTAGTTCACAGAACTGTAGGGGCCATTCAGACATCGGTTTAGTTAGCCACTCGGGACCATGCCACCATTTCGAGCTGCACATCAGTCTTTCAAGCGTCGCGCCACGTGTGAGTAGGTAAGCCGGGTTGTCCGTTCCAGGACAGTATTTCCACTTTGATGGATCTGTAGTGCACCTAATTTCATTGACTCTGTTGGCTATGAACTGTTTCCACTTTTTGACGTCACCTTTTATCCATGACAACACAATGGCGGAATCTGTCCACATCGTGTAGTCAACTTGATCATTCCTCAAAGCCCTTTTCACGTATGCCAACATTCTTGAGCCGATTAAGGCAGCCAGCAGCTCCAATCGCGGCAGCGTCGTCTCCTTAGTGGGTGCTACACAGGACTTCGCAATCAACAGTATCGGCTTCTCAGGACTTGATACGACTTATATCGCTGTTCCGTATGCCGCTGGACTGGCATCGCAGAAAACATGTACTTGAAGCACATTGGTCTTCCTTGCTCCGCCGCCCAGATAGCGAGGAACGACGACGTCTTGCAGTTGCGGCAGCTGGATGACCCAATCATTCCATTCTTTTTGCAGGTCATTGGGTAGGACTTCATCCCAGCCGATTCCTCGTATCCACAGTCTCTGAAACAATATTCGTATGGCAATAGTATATGGTCCTACAAATCCCAACGGGTCAAATATTCTTGATGCTGACTGCAAGACAAATCGTTTTGTACCCGTCTGTGCTGTCAAAAACCGGAGTAGGTTTTCAACCGAAAAGTTGAATTCATCCTTTGCAGGATTTCAAACCAAACCCAGAACCTTGACCGACGTCTCGTGAAGAACGACCATCTCATTACTAGTAGATTTCACTTGATTTTCAAGCGTGCGCATCAAATTTGCTGAACTTGTTGTCCATTTTCGCAATGTCATGCCGGCCGATTTCATTATTGAGCGCGCTTCTCGGCATAGTTTAGCGGCTTCCTCTTCTGTGTCGGCACCAGTGACTAAGTCATCCACGTAAAACGACTCGGCAAGTGTTTGCGCAGTTTGTGCCATGACAGCCGGTGCTCTTTTTACGTGGTAGAGAATAGTAGCTGTGAGCAAAAATGGGCTACATGTGACTCCAAAAGGCACTCGTGTCATCCTCCACTCTTGCAGCTTGCCCTTGGATAAATCTCCTTCTGCAAACCAGAGAAAGCGGAAAGCGTCTCTGTCGTCCTCCCGAATCGCAATTTGAAGGAATGCCTTTTCTATGTCCGCCATAACTGCCACCAGGTGCGTTCTGAAGCGTAGCAAAATTTGCACGAGGTCTTGGTATAAGTTGTCACCCTTTTGAAGGCAGTCATTAAGTGACTTGCATTCTTTGGCATGTGACGAAGCGTCAAACACCACTCTCATTTTCGTCGTCAGTGCTTGTTCACGCATGACTTCCTTGTGCGGCATGTAATATAATTTTGTCACCTCTGCAGGTACGTCACTGACTACTTCGGCGTGTCCTGCCCTCAAGTACTCCCTTATGGTACGGTCATACGTTTCGAGCAGTCTTTTTCTGGAGTTGAGACGGTTGACAAGCCTGTCCAGTCGAGTAACGGCTACTTGCCTGTCGCTTGCAAGCTCGAAATTATCCTTCCAAGGGAGGGTCACTTCATATCTTCCGTTTTTGAAGCTAATCATTTGCTCAAAATGCCTCATGGTGTCGCTCATTTCAGGTGGCTTGTTAATCGCGTCCGTAATTCCTATGTTTTCAAGTTCCCAAAAGGAGCGCAATATCTCGTCGGAATCGGTAGCTTGGGCTTTTAGCACGCACACCATCATTTGTGAAGTAGTTGGGTGGGACACCAAGTGCGATGTGCTTCCCTGGAAGGTCCATCAAAGCTTGGAGTTCAGTGCGATCAATGATTCGTTGCCTTCGCACCGTGAAACTTCGCCGGTCAACACTTTCCACATCTGATCAGACCCGATAAGTACGCTGATGCCACTCTTAGTTATGATAGATGGATGTTGGAGCTCATCGGCAACATCGTTACCCAGCTTCTTGAAAGACGCAACGAAGGCTACGTCCATTGCAGTCTCTGCGATGTCTTGGCAGATGCTTGGGATCTCTATGGCAGTTAAGACTATTTCCGCGTCGGAAAACTGGCTTCGCAGTCGTAGTTCTACTATGCGACGCCTCTTAGCCTCTTGGTCCGATGTATTTGCAAAAGTATTGAAGGCTATTCGAGTTGCTCCCACGCTTTTCAGCTTGAGGTGCTTGGACAGATCTTCAGTTACGAAAGTCCTCTGACTGCCACCATCGAAAACGCCTCGTATGTAGCGGCAGGTGTCATCATTCATGGCCCATGCTCTGAAAGTCTGAAGAAAAACGGAAGTGGTAGAGTCTTCCTTGACGGGTCTTCTTCCAAGTGATGCACAGACTGTCGTAGTTTTTTCGTGGTTCTTGTTAGCATAGTCTGACTTCCGCGAACACCTATCGGGATCGCACATGCTTGTAGCGTGTCGAGCTTGGCATTTGGAGCAGGAAATCCTTTTTTTGCAGTCCCGTGCCCGATGTCCTTTGGTGGTGCAGCGGAAACACCTTTTGTCGTTGGAAAGCAGTTGCTTCTTCTGCGTCAGTGACAAGTCAGCTGTGCAGGCTTCCGATCCATGATGGCTGGACGAGCAGAATACGCCGTTGTCCTTTTTTTCTCGTACCGAGTTGCTGTGAAGCACAGATGACGTCGGTTTCCCACGCCGAGAGTACGTCGACTGACTGGCCACGGGGAGTGTTCCATGTTCTCGTTCTTTGGCATCCTTAAAATCACTCTTTTCCAGGCTTTCCAGCTCAATACACAGGAAGCTGAGCACACGGTCCAGTCCCACGGATGTAGCTTCAGCTCTCGAGTCATATGCCAACTGGACGGCACATGATCGATGATACTGCACGACTATATGCCGTGGAAGAGCACGCAGTAGGATGTCGCAGAGCATTGACGAAAATGACGACTTGTGCACACCCAAAGTCTCTAAGCCTCGGATATTTACGAGAACTTGGTCGTACAAGCTGCGTAGCGCTTTGGTGTCAGTCGATGAACGGACAGGGCTTAACATCCGTAGCTTGGCAAAATATTCTTGCTCCAGGCGCGTCTTGTCCCCAAATCGCTTCTGTAGCATTTTGATGGCGTCACTGTAGCAACTTTCTGTCGTCGGAAGGCCCGCAATTACTAATGCAGCGTCTCCTTTAAGATACAGTCGCAGGTAATGAAACTTCTCCGTGGTACTGATGCGATTGTTACTATGAACAATTTGGTAAAATTGTTCCCAAAATTCGGGCCACTTGCATAGGTCTCCAAAAAAGGAGCTATTGTCAGTTTAGGCAAGTTAACTCCAGTTCCATCTGATGGTGCTATGACTGTCTGGGAAACTCTTTCTTGAATTCCGGTCGATGTCCTTAGCATGCAATCTTTCTTGCTCAGATTCTCAGCGAGAATGCGCGTAGCAACGTCCTCGTATTGTAAGACAGCGTTATACTCGACCTCGAACTCCTCGTCAGGTATATGCGGCTCAATCTCGTTGTTCAAGTTTTTAAGCTCTTCGTTATTAGCCTTCAGCCTCTCATATATGGAGTTGAGCTGGTCATAGGAGGCAGAGTCGTTAGCGAGGAGATCACTTGCCTCGTTTATAATCCTCGTGTTCTGTGCTCGCCGCGACGTCCGCTTCGACTTCAGTCGCTCCATGCCGCTGCAGTTGACTGGTAGCCGTCCGTTGGGTCCTGGCTTTCAATCCCGGTTCTTCGGCACCAATGTTTAGACGATGGCGTTCCAGACACTGCGATCAGACTCAACTCCGTCTTTTAGGTATAAGGCAAAAATACTTGTTTATTTAACTGCGTTCGGAAGCGCTCTGCTGTCACTTGAGCGTCCCCGCGTCCCTCGCTCGCGCTCCTCTTCTTCTTCGTTTCCTTGTCCCAGCCCAGAACGTGAAAAATAATCAACAATGTATTACCAGTTTATTACTCCTCTCCTGTCTGCGATCCACGTCAAAGCATTCATCTGGCGAATCATTTGATAGCTGTATTATGAGTAACGGGAAAAAACTGCGATATCGCTAACGAAATTGCCTTGGCTTATTCGGTTGAAGAGGACATTATCGGAGTGCCGGTGAATGAACAGGTCAAGAGAGAAAGTTACGCTGGGATATCTGATTGACAGAAATATTTATACAATGGCAATATTCCTTATTTAGCAAATAATATTGAGCTTTCGCCACGAGAGCAAGACACGATGTTATTTTCGTAGCATTTTAGTTCATTAGCCAGACAACGCACCACGAGTGTACATTGCTAAATTCACTAAACCTGGTAATGTACTATCCGCTGCTGACTATGAAGCAGGTTGGAGATTTGTTTCGAAACATGCAGCAGGTATACTGTTGTTGTATTACAAGTGTTTTAATGAACAAACTAAAACATCATTCAACAAAAACTTTCAGATATGGCGTCTGATGATGTGCTCAACAATGGAATCACTATTGTTAACAACGGTAAATAGAAAAGAGCTGGTCAGAAAATTTATGATCTCTGTGACTGTAAAATGATGTATCATATGGAAAGCAACGCTTTGTTTTAGTGTTTATGGCGGCGATCAACAAAGACTGCTGCAAAATCTGCTAATGACACTTTCTGAAGGCTACACTGGCCGCTATAACGCTGATAGGTAATGAAACTTATTAAAACTGAAAGTACCTGAATTTTATGCAAAAGATGCTTAACTTGCTATTTTACATCACATTTGTGTTTCGATTGTAGGAGAGTCGGCTTTCAGCAACCATACTTTGTGTGCCCAAGAATTCTCTTAACTTCGGCGCAGTATTTCTAAAGGAAGTAAATAATGCGACACACTTCAAGAAAATGTTGGTTAAGTGCTATAATGCAAGCTACATTGCGCCAGGTCAACCTGTGATGATTCAACCAAAACTTCACAGTAGTTTGTGTAACATTCTCTATAAAGCCGCTTATGTAAATGTGCTTCTTGTCAGTTCAACTGTCCAACTTTTTGTGCGTAATTAGAGAACCACCGCCATGACGACCTCTTAAACTTTCTGACAATATTAGCATATCGGGATTGAAGCAAGACGCAATAAATTGCCATAGCCCCAACACCTTTTTCCGTATGCAAGCTTCTTTACAATTTTTCCTGCAGGATCGACAACCTTTTGTATGCCCCATTGTCTCGTACTGCCATTGAAGAAGTAGACGTTTTGGAGAAAATGAGTTACTATCCATTGCAGTGTACCAAAGTCCTTGAATAGCAAAGGCTCTGTTTACCTGTAGACCCTATATGAAATATGTAGCTATAACCTTCATTTCGCGTGAGTTCGTCTCCTTTTAAGACTCACCGTGTTCTATTGGGATATTATTGGTAGTCGTCCAAAAAAGGCCTCTCACAATCATCATAGCGAGAGCGCGGTCATTGGTTCGGCGGCTGCTCGCATCGAAATGAAACGAATGTCCGAGTAATCATTCTTATGGTAAACATATGAGCAGCAGCTGGTTACTTCATATAAGAATCTCCATATGAAATACTGAAGGCACTGCAGCCATGACCACCACGGATAAATAAGAAACAGAGGAAAGGGCTTCGTTCCTTACTACTCTAACATTTGGGAGGAATACTGAGTGGACTGCACTGAATGAGGGCTCTGAGATTGTATGAGTGCTTTGTTAAAATCAGAACTTTCGATCTTACCGAATACGAAACCGAAGACGATTAATATAACCCAATAACGACGATTAAAATCAAACAAAAGAAAAAAGTTTTGGCCCCCGTCGCCAACAAGTGGGACGAGCACCGGAAACTGCGGTATGTCTATTTATACCTGGAGGTTCGGCGCGTATTTGGTTGGAGAACCACGAGGGCCGCCTTGACTACCTGGTTGGTGTTTTGCACTCAGCCGCGGAACACGTATGGTAGTGCCGATCGGAAAGAACAATCCGAACGTCTCCTCCATTCTCGCAATCAAGAACCCAATGAAAGCGTGGCCTTGTTCGTTGAGGAGATGTCTCGTCTGTTCCGTCGAGCGGATTCTGCAATGACGGAAGACAAAAAAGTACGCATTCTGATGCGGGGTGTCAATGAGCAGCTGTTTGATGGACTTGTACAAAACCCACCAGCTACCGTGGAAGAATTCCTCCTTGAACTGACGACAATGGAGCGAATGCTAAGACAGCGGTCTTCGCAGTATGAGCGGTCCGACAACCTTGCATCTCTGTCAGCACCCTTGGTAACACCCGATGTTACGAGCGTGAGGTACCTTGCTGAGCTAGTCCGTAGCATTGTACGCGACGAGCTGCAAAAGCTTAACGCAGTGCCTTCACAGCCTCAAGTGGCGCTCTGACAGACGTCGTCCGTGAAAAGGGTGCGGCAGCTGGTATGACCATTAGTGCCACCTCTAACCGAAGCTCCTCTGCTAACGTACGCGGAAGCTGTTCGCACTCCTGCGCCAGTAGTCAGCTATTTCCCCCGGCCTACTAGCCTGCAGACGCCGCAGCACTTTTCGGGCCTGCCACACTATGAAAACCAGCGACCGACTTGTCTGCAGATGCCGCAGTACTTCTCGGGCCAGCCCCACTATCAGAATTCGCGACCTAATTTGCGGAAATCTAGCATGTGGCGCGCTTCCGACAATCAGCCACAATGAGCCAGGTCACTGTGATGAGCCAGGTCACTTGTATCGGGAGTGCTCGTACAGACAAATGGGCCTTCCAGGATTTCTGCCAGACGCTCGTCGGCCCAAGGACGGGGAACGACCCCGCAGCATCGCAGAATACTTAGCAAGTCTACCGTCTCCGAATCTTCAGCGACGCCAATAAATGCCAAACCTCATAAGCGCGAAAATGCACGCGACAGCGACGAGTGATGCGACGTAGATCGACTTCGCACGATCAGTTGTTAGCGCAGGCAAACCTCATTCACGCGACGGCTTCGGCGAGCGAATTCCACTAATGCTGGCATGAGGCCGTCTACTCGCACCAAGAAAACCACGTAGCGAGTGGTATGCAATTTAAAAATAAAATATATTGTTGTGTAATGAAACGGAAAGTGTTTATTATTGTCTTGCAGCACTTTTTATATGCACATGCGTAATAAACATTGCGTTATTTCTTGTTGCGCATACGTGACTCGGGCAGGTTCACGTGCACCTATGTAGTCTTTGTCTTTTCCGGTTTTTCGCGATTGGCTGCTTGAACCCAGCACTTCCGGGCGATGAGCGACGGTTTCCAAATCTGTAGAACCAAGCGATCGCGCGAAAACGAGCACGCGACACGTCGTGCAAACGCCCTGTTTCCTCGCTCATAGCGTCGCTCGTCGCTGTCGCGTGCATTTTCGCGCTTACGAGGTTTGGCCCTAACGCTCTGCGTGTCCTCGACGCTCTACGTCCACGAATCAATATTCTACTTTCGCCGATGTTGTTGCGGGAAGATCCGCTAGGTGCCCAAGTCGACGCCGGGGAAACTAGAATTAGCGGCCTCCGGGGGTGGGACCGCTGTTAAGCTATCGTCAAAAGAGCCTCCTCCGACCCATCCGCCGACCTTCGACGATTCCTTTCAGCCGACACCTCACATCGCGGAGAAACCCGTTTCTGCTGACAATGCCGTCCTTGTCGACAACCGCCCAGTGACTGCTCTGGTCGACTCTGGCGCCGACTACTCAGTTATCAGCGCTGAACTTGTGGCTGAACTCAGGAAAGTCACGACTCCTTGGGGGCATGGACCAAACTTTCGGACAGCAGGTGGTCATCTCTTGACACCAATCGGGAGATGCACCGCAAGGCTGCTAATCTGTGAGTCAACGTTAGTTGCTTCTTTCGTTGTGCTTTCCAAATGTTTCCGGAAAGTTATCCTTGGCATGGATTTCCATCGCAAGCACGGCGCTGTTATAAACCTTCAAGACTGCCTCGTAACGTTTGCTGACGACTGTGGTCGAAGCCTAGAGATACTGATCCGCAGAAGATTGCGCTTGGCATTGTAGACGACACCGACACACTTCCGCCACGCACCAGTATGTTCGTTACTGTACAGGGTGACATAGACCATGACAGTAGTGGTATCGCTGAAGCCAATATTTCGGTACTCTTTTCTCAGCAAATATGCGTTGCCCGCGGCATAATTCTATTTAAACATGGGACGACTGAGTTGTTGGTCACCAATTTCACTGGAGCATACCAACATTTGGCAGAGCGAACAACTATCGCTCATTTCGAAGCCATTGACGATGAAGCGTGTACGACGATAGCCCCAATTTCTGCAGCCGTTGAGAGTGACACCACGGTAGCCGATACAGTCGATGTTAATCCAAAGCTGCCATGTCTGCAGAAAGAGCAAATCCGCGGTATCCTCCACATGTTTAGCGACTGTTTCGCGTCTACATCTAAGAAAACAAACGCCAACCGTAAAGCACTGCATTGTCACTGATCATGCCGAGCGACTCATACGTCAGCACGCCTACCGAGTATCACAAAAGGAACAAGAGGCTGTAGGCCTATGCCACAGGAGCAAAAGAAAGACACGCCTGAACGATAACCGATGCCAGCCCGGAACGTGAGCCGTGGCTTCACGTGCCACGGCCTAGCGCCTTCTTTATTTTCTTCTGTCGCCATCGCGCGCTCTCCAGTTTGCGCGCCGCCCGAACGAGGGCGCTACAGGGCACCCCGTGTAGACTGGAAGTCGGAATGTGACATGCCATTTGTGGTATTCCAACGGAAGATCAGTCGTAGATGAGAGGCTTTCTAGGGCGGTCTCCAGGTACGCCGGCTTGAGTCGGTCCAAGCTGACTGTCTCTTCACGGCCGTTCTGAAGTAGAGTGGCAGTTTTGGGGGTGCGGTGAAGGACGCGGAATGGTCCGTCGTAGGCTGGTGTCAAAGGCGGTCTGACCGCGTCGTGGCGCACGAAAGCATGTGTTGCAGTGGCCAGATCAAGGTGGACGAATATGGTCTTGTGTTCGGAAGGTCTGGGTGCAGTGGGCCGGAGGTATTGAACGCAGTCGAGGAGGCATTGTAGGAATTGCTGTGGCTGGTCTGGTAGCTTCGTTGACGTGAAGAAGTCTCCCGGGAGCCGTAGAGAAGTGCCATACACCAGCTCTGCTGTTGAGCACTGCAGGTCTGCCCGGATGACAGCTCGTAAACCTAAGAGCACCCGTGGCAAGGCATCAACCCAGGTGGCTCTATTGAGGCGTGTAGTCAAGGCAGTCTTCAGTTGTCGGTGAAGGCGTTCCACCATGCCGTTGGCGCAGAGATGATAAGCCGTGGTACGGCAATGTCTGGCTCCGAGGATGCGATTGAGGCGAGTAAACAGCGAGGACTCAAACTGACGTCCGCGGTCTGTTGTCACGGTGCCAGGACAGCCAAAACGGGATACCCACGTAGAAATGAAAACGCGGGCAACTGTCTCGGCTGTGATATCTTGAATTGGAACAGCCTCTGGCCAGCGTGTGAAGCGATCGACCATGGTCAATATATAACGGTACCCCTGAGACACTGGTAGAGGGCCCACAATGTCTAGATGAACATGGTCGAAACGACGGCCGGGTGGAAGGAAAGGTTGGGGCGGCATCTTAGTATGACGGGAGACCTTTGTCATCTGGCAGGGCAGGCACATGCGCGTCCAAGCGCGCACATCACCGTTTATTCCGGGCCAGACATAGCGCTGGGTGAGAAGACGCTGAGTAGCCCGAATGCCAGGGTGACAGATGTCGTGTAAGGAGTGGAAAACGGTGCGTCGTAATGAAGCGGGAACGAAAGGGCGGGGAAGGTCAGCTGAGACATCGCACCACAAGCGCTCAGATGATAATGGATGAGGCACCAGGCGTAGTCGGAGAGAACGGGGGTTCTCCTGAAAAGCGGCAAGCTCTCTATCATCCTGCTGTGCCGAAGAGAATGAGGCCCAGTCGATGGTTGACGGTGGAGAGTCAACCGCGGCTATACGAGAAAGGGCATCTGCGGCGGTGTTGTCAGCTCCTTTCACGTGGCGGATGTCAGTCGTGAACTCCGATATATAAGCCAGATGGCGGAGTTCACGGGGCACGTACTTGGATGAGTTAGTGCGGAAAACATACGCCAGTGGCTTATGGTCAGTCAGCACGTAAAACGAGCATCCTTCCAGGAAATGCCGAAAGTGCTGTATTTCAGCGTAGATGGCTAGTAATTCCCGGCCAAAGACGCTGTAGCAGGTCTCAGCAGGAAGTAGCTTCCGAGAGTAAAACGACAAGGGTCTCCACTCGGAGTTAATGCACTGCTGTAAGACGGCTCCGACGGCCACGCTGGTTGCGTCCACCATCAACCGAGTAGGGGCGTTGCTGCATGAATGAATGAGAAGCACGGCGTTAGCGACCGCTTGCTTAGCAGCAGCAAAGGCGGCCTGGGCCTCTGACGACCAAGGAATGGTGGAGGTCGGGCCGGCGGTCGACCGAAAGAGGTCGGTGAGCGGTCGTAGCAGTTTGGCACAGTGTGGTATGAAGCGCCTGGAAAAATTCACAAGCCCCAGGAATTGGCGTAATTGGCGCAGTATTGTAGGCTGAGGATAAACCTGAATTGCTTTAACGTGGGACCGGAGAGGGCGTATTCCTTTGGATGATATGTGATGGCCCAAGAACTCGAGCTTAGATGCGCCGAAAGTACACTTAGAGGCGTTCACAATGAGGCCGTACTGCTGAAGACGTTAGAACAGAGCGTGTAGATGGTGCTCATGATCTTCAGGTGTGCGGCCGGCGATGAGGACATCGTCAAGGTACGCAAACACAGTAGGAAGACCCTGTGTGACCTCAGAAATGAACCGCTGGAAAGTTTGAGCCGAATCGCGGAGTCCAAAAGGCATCCGCACGTATTCAAACAACCCAAAGGGCGTCGTGATGGCGGTCTTAGGTATGTCGGCGGGCTCGACAGGAATCTGGTGGTACGCCTAAACAAGGTCCACTTTGCTGAAAATTGTGCAGCCGTTGAGGCGCGATGTAAAATCCTGGATGTGAGGTAGAGGATAGCTGTCGTGGACAGTCTTGGCGTTCAACGCTCGATAGTCCCCACAAGGACGCCAGTCACCAGGATCACGCTTTGGCGCCAAATGCAGCGGGGAAGCCCAAGCGCTTGACGACGGGCGGATAATGCCGAGCTGCAGCATGTGGTCAAACTTCCGTTTAGCAATAGCTAGGTGGTCTCCGAACATTCGGCGTGGTCGAGCGGCTGCCGATGGACCCCGGGTGACGATGTGGTGTGTCACCATATGTTTAGGCGGCTGAGTGAAGTTGCACGGTTTAGTTAACTCCGGGAAACTCGCCAAGATTTTTTTGAACGGTGAGGAAGGTATCAGCATGCGGATGGCCATTGGAGCGATGTCGGACAGGACTCCCGAGATGGAGAGACGAGTCTTACCATCTATGAGGCGGCGCCGCCGCACGCTGACGTCCAAATCAAAGTATGAGAGGAAGTCCAAGCCGATGATCGGTTGAACCACGTCTGCGATGAAAAAAACCTACCAGAAAATGCAGCGAAGGCCGAAGTCAAGGGTGAGAGATCGGAGCCCATACGTTGCTATAGACGAGGCGTTGGCAGCACGAAGCACTTGCCCCTGTGACTTTGAACGATCAGCCTTAGTCGGGGGCACAACGCTAATTTCCGCGCCCGTATCTATAAGGAACCTGGCGCCCGACAGCTGGTCCGTGACCATGAAAAGGCGGCTGGGACGAGAAGGGAGATCACACGCCGCCGTCAGTGATCCCGGCAGGCGTTTCCCTGCCACGAACATGGGGGTGTACACTTCGTGGCTCGGTGTCGGAAACGCCGGTGGTACCAGCAGAGGGATGGAGGGCTGGGACTCCGAGCATCTCGTGTGCGTGGAAGAGCTCGATGACCGGAACGAGGCGAACGAGTCTCCTGCAGGGGGCTCCGGAGTGCGGCAATGGAAGCGGCGAGTTCGTCGATGCGGGCCTCAAGGTGCGAAATCGCTGTGTCTGCTGGTGGTAAGACAGCGTTGACAGATAGGGAGGTCGCTTCATGAACCTGATCGGCGAGCTCCGCCAGGCGGTCGAGATTGACGTCGCCGGCCGCCGCGAGGACGAGGCGGATTGGCTGAGAAAGGCGTTGAAGGAAGAGCTCGCGAAGCAACGCTGAGTGGGCAGAGACGTCGTGTTTCCCAAGAAGCTGTCGCATTCGGCGCAGTAGTTGGGAGGGACGCCTGTCGCCAAGGTCCCCCTCTGCAAGGAGCTGCTGTAGGCGGACGCGTTCCCAAGGCATGATTCGTTCCAGCACCTTGGTTTTAAGGTGCTGATATGGCGTAGTGTCCGAGGGGTTGGAGAGGACGTCGGAGAGCTCGCTGGCAACGTCAGGAGGAAGCACGGAGGCTACGTGGTAGTAGCGTGTCGTTTCCGAGGCGATGCGGTACAGGGAGAATTGCGCCTCGACCTGATGAAACCAAACTTGTGGGTCCTGTGGCCAGAAAGATGGGAGACGCAGTTGCACGGCCGAGACGTCCTGTGGACGTGAGGCTTGTTCGGTTGAGGGTGCATTCGAGTCAGTCATTGTCTTCGTCCGAGGTCACCACTTGTAGGCTTATGCCACAGGAGCGAAAGAAAGACACGCCTGAACGATAACCGATGCCAGCCCGGAACGTGAGCCGTGGCTTCACGTGCCACGGCCTAGCGCCTTCTTTATTTTTTTCTGTCGCCATCGTGCGCTCTCCGGTTTGCGCGCCGCCCGAACAAGGGCGCTACAAGGCAATACGTTCTCAAGTGAGGCAGATGCTCGAAGATGGCGTAATCTAACCCTCGAACAGTCCATGGTCATCCCCCGTCGTACTAGTAAAAAAGAAGGACGGCACACTCCGATTTTGCGTCGATTACCGCAAACTCAACAAAGTCACAAAGAAAGACGTTTATCTGCTTCCGCGCATCGACGACTTACTAGACCGCCTCCGACACGCCCAATACTTCTCTTCTATGAATTTATGCAGTGGCCAACTGGCAGATCAAAGTTGATGAACACGATCGAGAGAAAACACCATTCATAACGCCTGATGGTCTGTACGAATTCAAGGTGCTGCCCTTTGGTCTGTGTTCTGCCCCTGCGACATTCCAGAGGATGATGGATACAGTGCTCTCCGGTCTCAAGTGGGAAGCATGCCTTGTTTACTTAGTCGACGTCATTGTCTTCTTCCAAACGTTTGAGCAGCACTTGCAGCGACTTAGATATGTGTTTGCTGAAATTCGCACGGCAGGCCTATCACTGAAACCAGAAAAATGTCATTTTGGTTACAACAAAATAAAGTTCCTCGGCCACTTTGTTAGCCCTGATGGTATTCGGCCGGACCCCGAAAATACATTGGCTTTCGCAGATTTTTCACCACCTGCCAACAAACGTGATGTGCGTCGATTTTTAGGCCTCTGTGCATACTACAGACGCTTTGTGCAAAATTTCGCAAACATTGCGAAACCCCTCACTCGTCTGACAAAAGAAGATGTTCCCTTCATGTGGGGGCCAGAGCAAACACGCGCTTTATCCGAGCTCCAGCAGCATCTCCAGTCTGAGCCCTTACTTGAACACTATGACGAATATGCCGACACTGAACTACACACAGACGCCAGTAACATAGGCCTTGGTGCAGTCTTCATCCAGTGGCAAGGCGGCGTCGAACGCCTTATTGCTTGTGCGAGCCGGATTTTTCATCTGCGGAAGCGAATCACACAACCACTGAAAAGGAGTGCCTAGCTGTTGTCTGGGTAATAGCTAAATTCAGACCATACTTGTATGGTCGCCCGTTCAGAGTTGTTACCGATCATGATGCGCTCTGCTGGTTGTCGAATCTTAAAGACCCTTCCGGACGTCTGGCCAGGTGGAGCTTACGCCTTCAGGAGTTCGATTTGACAGTCGTGTACAAGTCTGCCCAGAAGCATACTGACGCGGACTGCCTTTCCCGAACTCCTCTTAAGACATCGTCAGGTGGACACGATCTCGACGGCCGTTTTCTCTGCGCCGTTAGTGTATCCGACTAGGCTAAACAGCAGAAGAACAATTCGGAGCTTCGACGATTCATTGAATATCTCGAAGGCCATACGCCGCATTCACCACCAGCATTCGCCCGCTCGCCATCATCGTTCTGCGTTCGCAGAAATATCCTCTATAAAAGAAACTTCGACCCTCACGCGACTGAGTACCTGCTGGTCGTCCCTCCAGCGTTACGAGCCGATGTCTTGTCCGCCTGTCACAATGAGCCTTCCTGATGCCACTTATGATTCACACGTACCTTGGTCCGGATTCGCCAACACTATTACTGGCCTAAGCTCAATCGAGACTTGAAGCATTACGTGAAGACGTGTCATGAGTGCCAGCGCCGTAAAGCACCACATCAGCGCCCAGCCGGCTTTTTCAAGCCCGTCACTCCTCCGACACAACCGTTCCAACAAATTGGCACGGATCTACTCCGACCATTTCTCAAGTCTCGTGACGGCAACCGCTGGATTGTAGTCCCTACTGATTTATGACGCGTGACTGCGAAACGAAGGCATTACAACGTGGCACCGCCTTGAGACTGCCCACTTTTTTATGAAGAACATCGTCCTCCGACATGAAGCGCCAGCAGTTGTCATAACTGATCGTGGCACAGCTTTTACCGCCCGGATGATACAAGACGTCATGCAGCTTAGTGGCACAGTACATGGAAAAACTACTGCATACCACCCACAAAGCAACGGCCTTACAGAGCGACTAAACAAGACGATCGCCGACATGCTATCCATGTACGTTGACCAAGACCACAAAAACTGGGATGACATCCTTCCTTACGTCACGTTTGCTTACAACACCACTGTGCAAGAAACAACTGGATTAACACCATTCCGGTTGCTTCACGGCAGGGAGGTCACTACAGTGCTGGATGCCATGCTTCTACCAGACAGACACCAGATTAGTGTCAAGACGAACGAATTTATCAGACTGGCAGACGCAGCTCGTAGGCTTGCAGTCGAACAAATCCACACGCAACAATGCATCGACTTGCAGCGGTACAACGCTCGTCGTCGCGATGTCTCTTACCAACCCAGAGAACGAGTATGATTGTGGACTCCCATTCGACAACGGGGCCGGTCGGAAAAGTTGTTACGCCGCTATTTTGGTCCCTGTAGAGTTCTCCGCCGTCAAAGTGAAGAAAACTACGAGGTTCTTGACGAAGACATGGCTCGTAACTCCCACCGTTCACAACAGCCACATGTCTTCCATGTTTCGAAGACAAAACCATTTTACCAACGCTAACCATTCGTCAAACTTTCTTGAGTAGAGTTACAGTGTGATTTTGAATACCCACTTGTGTACTGCTTATCGTATGTCTTTTCATCTGGTAATTATGTTGTGACATCGGGACAATGTTCTTTGGGAAGGGGGGTAATGCCACTAGTACAATTTCTCAAAGTATTATTTCCATAGATGCTGGCAGGCTTGTATGTGTCACTGTTCAGAAGAGGACGAAGATGCGTGTGTAGAGAAAAACGATAAAGTCGTATTGCCGTTGTACGAATCAGTTTGACATCCTTGTCTGCCATTATTTACAGGTTACAGTTACGTTGTGTATATATATTTATATATTCTTGCGTTCCAATATATATATATATATATAATATATATATATATATATATATATATATATATATATATATATATATATATACATACATACATATGTTCATGTAGACCGTTCGTGAGATGTCGCAACGCAGTTCATATCTTTCGACGTTTCAGCCAGAGTCCGGCCTTCATCAGGAATTCAACACTAGCAATTCCATCGGGTCGCGTTCCCGATCCAACCGTGATCCAAAGGGTACAGCCGTATCGCCATTGCCATCGCGAGCTAGGACTGCTTGGTTCTGCTGCGACGCTGCCTGTTTGCACGACCACCTCTTGCTGCTTCTGTCCTGACGCCGCTACCGCTTTTGCCCTGCATCTACATTATATTTTGGCCGAGGATCAGCAAACTATATTGCTCAAAAGCATTACATTTTCCGCACCTTGCTCAAAAAAACTTATGATGCCACTAGCGAATATATCGCTTCGTACAGCTAGCGCTGCACACGTCACGCCGGCCACTGCCTGTACTGCTTCCATTGCGATTGACAGCCTTATCTACGTCGTCGAATTGCTAGTGTTGGATTCCTGCACTCATGGCCTCATTTTAGGTTGGGACTTTCTCTCCGCTAATAAGGCCGTTATTGACTGCTCTCGTGCTGAGATGGCATTCGAAGTTCTTGAAGATGCTCCGTTATTTCACGCTCTTGAAACCGGAGGCAAACTATTTGTTGCTGAAGACGCAACAAATAGTTCCTCGTTCATGGCAAGTGTTCGCCTCTACCTTAAGCCATTTTGGAACTTCGTGATGGCGCCATCGGAGTGCTCATCTCCAACCTGTTGTCATGTCCTGTAACACTGGTTCGGGGCGAGTACATCAGGCGTGTTTAAAGTCTCGACTCTTCTGCAATTATCGACATGCTGACTTGTCCTTCCGCCGAAAGCGAAGTCGCCGGAGTGACTTGTGCCTTTTCGCCGCAGGTCAGTACTGCTGTCATACTGAGCAGCTCCATCACTCACACGTTTATCGTTTCGCAGCGCGCTCAGCTTCTACGACTCCTGAACAAGTTCCGTCCTTTCTTTGACTGCCAGCATTTTCCTCTCAACCGCACGCCAGCTGTGTGTCACTGCATCGATACGGGTACCAATGCGTCACTGCGTCAAAGACCCTATCGCGTGTCTGGTACAGAACAACAGGTTATATTGATGATTAAGTAGTTGACATGTACAAGCGTGGCGTCCTACAGCCTTCGAATAGCCCATGGGCCTCTCCAGTTGTTCTCGCTAAAAATAACGGGTTAATTCACTTCCTGTGTTGACTACTGTCATCTTAGAAAGTAATACGAAAGGACGTTTACCTTTTACCGAGAATCTCTTCTACTAAGTTACGGAACGGCTACTGGCAAGTCCTTATGGTACCTGAAGATCAACCTAAGACGGTCTTTGTCACACCTGATGACCATTACGAATTCGATGTCATGCGTTTTGGTCTTTGCAACTTGCCAGCAACATTTGAGCAGATGATGGACAATCTTTTGCGTGGCCTGAATGGAAAGATGTGCCTATGCTACTTAGATGACGTGGTTATAATTCTACCAGATTTCCCCACGCATCCCCGTAAGCTAGTGGAAGTACTACAGTGCCTGACCTACGGTGGCTTTCAGCTCAACTTGAAGAAATGCCGCATTGATCGGCGCGTGTCAGCTCCCCCTCCTCGGCCATGTTGTGTCTAACGACGGTATTTTCTCTGACAGCGCCAAGCTTAGGGCAGTTACAGACCTGAGCCTGCATCTCTTAAAGAGCTGCGCTGCTTCCTTGGCCTCTGTTCGTATTTCCACCGCTTTATTCGGAATTTTTCGACGACCACCACCCCCTTGGCAAACGTCTAAGGAGTGACTCGAAATGTTACGCTCCAAGTTTAATTCGACGTGAAGATGCTGGCAACTATTCACTTGGGACGTGCGTTTACCAATTTTTGTGCCTACAAAAACGTCGTAATGAATCTACTGTAGTTTTAACGTCAAAGAAGTTTGAACATCTTTATTTTTATTGTAACACTTTTTGTCGTTTTTAGGGCCAAAAAAGAATCTCCCTGAAGAATGTGCCTCACTCTATGAAGTGGCGAACACTCACTGTCCCCGCTTATCATGAGAATTGTTTGCGACGAACCATTTCGCAGCCACCATAGCACCACTGCGTCTCATTTTCTAAATGGAGAAGCTTCTTTAAGAGTAAACAGACTATATCAGTCACGTACTTCCTTGAGTTATTTTTTTTGGTCTTACATTTCGGCATTCATGTGGTCTCTTTTTCATAGGGTGACTTTCCAGTCGGCTCTGGCTTTCCTTTAGAGGCTGTCTTTCTCTATACCGTGGTTGTTCACTTCACTATATAGACGTTTGAAAGCTGTATCTTTCAGATATATACTTACTACTGTCTCCATTTTTGTCGAAGGGGTCGATACAACATGAATATACCTTCTAAATCTAGAGTCCTCATCAATGTGTAATGCGCATTTATCACGGAAAAATAAAATGCCAGATTAAGAAGTCTACGAACAAATGATACGCCTTCCGTGCTTTCATTCTCTTTGTCGGGTTCGTGTTAAAGAACCCTAGAATGTAGAATGCAGGAACAGCGCAACCTAGATGTGGTTACTTCGTAACCACAGAAGCGAAAAAACAAGGACAGAATAAGAGCACTGAACTTGAATCAGCGCTCTTTTTCTGTCCTTGTTTTTTCGCTTCCGTAGTTACGAAGTAACTACTTCTAGGTTGCACTGTTCCTGCATTCAGTTATGTCCTACCAACTTGCCCAAGCTTCCACGCTTCAAAGAACCCCAGGTATCGAAATTTCTGGAGCCCTACACTATGGCGTCTCTCATAATCGTATGGTGGTTTCGGGACGTTAAACCTCACGTAAAAATTAATCATTTTCTTTCATATTTAAACTTCAGGCCAGATCGCTTTTTCTAGCTCTATTTTCAGAGATATAACATATTTCTTAGTGCCGAGTTTGTTTGCTTGCATATATAGGCAGCCATTCAATCGTCGTGTGGTAATGTAGAGTAAGCATGTGATTAGCTATCCTTTGTTGGCAGTAAGTGCTATGTGTATACAAGTTGATATGCGTTGCATATCAACAAGAACAATCTTTTACGTGAACCAATTATAATAATTGAACGAGGACAAATGCTTGACCACTTTTGGCTTTTCAACGATAGTCATCAGGAAAATGTGGGTCCAAGGCAATATACCGTAGTGTTTTATATACAGTTGTATGGTATATTAAATACTCATCTTAAAATTGTGAGTGGGTGAAGCACTGCAAAATACAGGAAATGTTTCATGGGTTGAGTTAACTTGAATTTACACATACGAAACTCCCCGTTTGAGAGTTTCTAATTGCTAGAAAATATTTTCTCATTTGAGATACCTTAATGGCCCTGGCCAGTCTCATAGTTCCATCTGCCTTAAATTAACGCTACCTAATCTTGAAAATAGCATTTTCTTTTAATTTGTAATTTAAACTTTCTCGAAATGCGTCTCTCTTCTGAAACCACTAGTTGATGTTCAACATTATGAAGGTGCAATATTGGGCTTGTGATGACCATCCTTTCGAAATAATGATAGTACACGATTTGTAATGTGAACTCGCACTTGATGATTAGTGTTGGAAATCAAAAGTTGATGTCACCCTAGCCAAACGCTACTACTTGAACCATGCTAACTCTGTTTTGCAAGTTAACCAGGTTTAGTTTACACGCGACACGAGTGAAACCCAAGGAAGCTGTAAAACAACCTGTTTGGAAAAACTATCCTTGACCAGCGCACTAGCAACGCATATCGTCGTTTATTCAGGGCGTTCACATGAACTCAGCACCCGTTTGTCCCACAAAAAGCCACATACGCTGGTAGTATAGTACGCGCGGTGAGACATATGTGGAACCACCGCACGCGTAAGGCCCTAGCAACGTGTGAGTTAGTTGTTGCTATGGCTATGTGGTTCTTCACTCTCACAGGATGCCACCTTCAGGAGCACATGTCGTGTTCTGCATATCAATCATGTGGCGTTGATGGTATGAGAGGTCAGATGACAAATACTCTCGAAGTCATTCCACAAGCAAAATCTACAATGCTCGCTTACCTCTACTAAGCACGCTACTGTATTCTCGTGTGCATTTTTCGTTGTATATTTCTTTTCACGTGGTGTCGTCTACAGCAGTACTGCTACGCCCACTGTGAACTATCGTGTAAATGACAAAGCAAATATTTTGCCAGCATCAGATTACCTTGTGATGCAGACGTATGCTTAGTCCACTGTACCCTTGCCTCGACAAGTCAGCCGGGTGGTCTACTCCATAGCGTGTCGTGTCACAGATGGTATGTAACGTGAACTACAGAAAAACACAGAGTGGTCAACGGTAGCGAGCTTGTAAACCTAACCTATTCAGCGACAGACCATTTGCACCTAGTCGACTGAATTTAATCAGCATGCATATGCTCCATTTACTGCCAACTTGCTCGATCGGCAGGAGTTAACATAACTGAATGTTAGTTAATGCCACATTTCGTTTGCTGATGTAGACATTGTTGGGTAGTTTGGGATCGATAATGTATCATGGTATTCATCCCTAAGTCATCCGTGCTATGTGACTAGTCCTGTTCGAGTTAGAAAAGGCATACAAAGTTTCAGTGTAACTTTAAAACAAACGCAGAAGCATTATAATATGTTGTTGTCTGATTTTTTCTATCTTTTCTTTAGATAGAAGTGTCTTCTTGATTGCAATTCTACACTTGCACGAACCACTGTGACCCACAAATTTTGGCCAGTGTTGCTTTGCAATAGGCAAGCCAACTCTGTGCTATTTGCAAGGCAGTTTATACTCGGCCAGCTCTGTTGTACTCGCAGCACGCGCTGCCAAAGCGATAGTATTTAATAGAATACCTGGCCCCATTTTCCGCATGGAAGTCGTTGCTTCGCTTCGTTCGATATTCTAGCGAAAGTGAACCGAGCCATCTCCATCGCTTGCCATATATCACTGATCACAGTGGGGTCTCCTGTCATTCTCTCTTCCACATTGACTGAAAAACTTTTGTTCTTTCCTCAGCAATACCACTATAGGGGCAACCACGCAACTGCTGCGTCATAGGAATCCGATTTTGGTTGTCCTATTCTATTGTATTGCTTTTTTTTTGCCATTCACCTAAAGTTCTTCAGAGCTCCTATTTTATAACTGCTATTCTTCTTTGTCAATGTATTGAAGTAGACAAGAACAATGACATGAAGGACTTTGCTGAATAGTTCTTCTTGCGAAAAGGTGAGCTGCATCTGCTTGCTCGACAAAACAAAATATTTCCGTGAACATTAAAAAACATATTTTTCAAAACAAGACCTGTATCCTCTCTCCAGAACTGACTAACTTTCCATAAAGCGCCCGCAAAGCTGCTGAAAGGTGCTTGGTTGGATATGTCGTCGAGTAGCTTATTGAACAGTTTGCTTGAACGCAATGATTTCAAGACGACTTTATAGCGTGGTAAGCTCAACACGCAAACTAGTTGTTTCTCTTCGCTGCGTTAGTGCAGTAGCAAAAGTGGAACTAACTGAACGCAAAAAATTACTCTCCGGCGATCCAAGATCAACAAAATTCCAAAAGATCTTTTATCAGCCTGTTAAGACGAGTATTTTAATGAACAACGACGCTGAAAGATCGTGCAGACTACGTTTTCGAAAATTCTGAAAACTATGTGGTCAAAGTGTGGCTCTAGAGAAAACTAAATAAAGGGCAACATATATATTATAATGGGAATTTTACTCGTGTATTACATTATCGTGACCCCTTTTTTGTATTCGTGTAAAGAAAAAGTGACAAAAATGAACACGCGAGACTTAAGCTCAATCCTGGCATATATGTTTGCACCAATCATACTTCGCAATGTTAATGAGCGCCACTGTGGTTGAAAACTGTACAATGTAGTGTTCATATTTCATCTATGCCTTACTTGTACGAACTGTCTTGTGAGCATGCTTTTTGCACTTCTCTGCGACGAGAATTGAGACTGCCGGTACTTTCTTTAAAATCCTCTACACATACCAAGTAGGTGCAACAAAGGTGTTCTACAAATTGCAAGTGACATTATCTAAGGATTATGTGGCCAGAAAAAAGAAACAAAACCGCAATCTACACCAAGCTTGCTAACACAGTGGCTTTATGCTAAACAGAAACGACCATAAGTACTTCAAAGTATTTTATCAAGTCTAAATGGTAAAAAAAACCTTTTTGTCGCTCGAAGAAATATAATATAAGAACTCGCAGTGTTTTTTATCCACTTCACTTTTGTGAACGTGCAGCTACAGCTCCTGATAAATTGATTTGATTCTGCTTGCACCGAAACCCTAAATACTCAATTATGCTCGGAGAAGGAGGAGGAGGAGGATCTACCTTGAATCGCAATTTAGCTTTATCTTATAAACGATGCTCAATAGTTCATTTGTATTGTCAGGAATTTCAGTCTTTTATATTTCAGAGCTCGCAAGGATATTTTCTTAGCCAAATTGAGGAGGCGTATATATGGTCAGCCGACAATAACAGGTCCTTATTTTTCTCCCTTTACCTCACAGTTCCGCCAGAAAGAATCGGGGTACATAACGCACACATGTTTTCTCTCTGTGGCTGAAATGAAGAATACCGAATCCTGGAATGTGTCAGAACAATCTAGGGTAGAAACAAAGCGCAATATTTTGTGACAGCAGTCTGGTGCGAGCACCAGAGCAGGAAAAGCCTGTGAAAGTTTTGAAAGCAGAGACTGTGACAATGAGGCAATTGGCGGAGGAGGCTCTAGGTTGACGGAAATTCTAAAATGATTAGCCATTTGCGGTCGACAAGTTTCTTATGACGAGCCGGCTATTGTCGCCATCAACACAGCTGCTGCTGAGCGTGTAATCTGTGAGGCTGCTCAGATGGCGTTTGAGAGGAGTGCGTGGGTGAGCAAGCCATCAGTTGCACTGCCAGAAAGAGAGCTCTCTTTTTCGGGGTGCGAGGGTTGCCATAGCAACCTCAGTGATTGTTGACGTGATTTTGTATCTTTGCCTCTGTCATCCTTTTTCACTGTTTTTTTGTGTGTTCAATAGGTATATAGTAGCCTCCTATCAATAAAATTTCAGTTGGAAGGAAGTCAGCGCTTGTCCCCTCCTTTTCCTCTCCATTGTCTCTATTTTCGCGCTGTTAACCTCAAGTTGCTAATCTGGGTGTTCAGCGTCCCTTTCGTTTTGTTGACGGTTCGCTTACTATCTAAGCGCCGCTATACCAAACGAGCCGCCTCCAAAAGTTGTTTACGAGGGGTGAGGTGATCAACATAATATATCTGGTTAGCCTCATTGACATCGTAGACTTTATTAGTGAAGTTAGACATGATCCTGGCTGGGAAATTGTATTTTAGCAACTCTATAAAATACATTTTGGGTGGTGGTCGTGTATAAAACGACTACGCAATTATATCGCGGCGTATTGAAGTGAAATGTGTTCCACCTTACACATTAAACTCTGCGCTAGCTCTTCCTTCTCTCGTTTCTTTGAAATCTTTCCATACTCACTGCTAATTTCATCGGAAACTCTGAAATTACACAAAAGAATACGTAAAACAAAAAGGTACTTTTTCACCCAGCTCATCACGGTGACACTAGCCCCCCTCTATTTTTTTAATTACAGTCTTTCAATATCCGCTGAAACGCCCGTCACACGATTGCAGCAAACGACGAAACACAAGCGCACACCCTCTCCTCAGGATAATTACTTATGGCAGTGCTCCTGTCAGCTCATCTCTACCCAATACGTGAAAATCTCATCAAAAGTTCCCAAGTTCCGACGTCTCTCACGCACATGAGGCAACAGAGATCTGCCCCCCCTCCCCTGCTTCATCTGCTTACAGCATGAGGGCCTGCATTGGCAGGAGACTATCATTACCTGGTACACGTCGTGCATTCTTCTTAGTGACTATTTTGTAAGAATAAAAAGAAATTGTATAGTATGACGTCAAAAGTGTATAAATCATGAGTCGAACTGAGCTATGCTCTCTATCGAAGGGCGAGTGACATGTTTTCAGGCAAAGGAAGACGCGGCAACGTTGAAAACAACGACAAGTCCCCGGATTGTGTAGGTAACTTTCGTTACCACAGCGTTCGTCACAATGGTTTACAATTTTTAAAGTACACACTAACACAATTTTAACTTTAAGTAGTGTTTTTTGGAAAAAACAGTCTGCAACGACAAACAGGAGCCATAGTCTTCAATAAAACATTCCATATTATGAATGCAGAAAGCGTAACTGACTGCTTCATATAATATCCCTTTCCCGGAGTTATTTGCTCAGTATTTTTCCTACGATGTGCTCTATTGTGGGAACCTTTTCTTCAGCCTACAGCTCACTCTATTCAGCTCATCGTACATCTTAAACATTTGGGCAAACAGTGGAACGAATACAATGTGTTATGCCTAGATCCCAGTAATATTTGTCAACCTGTCTATGTGCTTGCCAATGAAAATCAAAAGGAACTGACGAGTGGAAAAAAGCGCAAGTGTATACTAGGTGGCACTGCTCCTCTGCAATATTCCGGGTGCGTTTGCCGTTATTAATGCCAAAGCATGCATCATCAAACATGAAGCTTGACCATCGGCCTCCCGCGGTATCGGGGACAAGTGACGCAAAAGAGCATCACGAGATACCATCCGCATATGGTGTCACTGTGGCGCTGAAGATCCCCAAACTTGTGAAATCATTAGGACATCACGGCACCGTCACGTGACGTAACACCACATGAGGACGCCATCACATCGCATCGTAGCTTGGTCGAAGGGGGCGTAAACACAATGGCAGTGCAAAAGCATGGTAGGTGACTGGCCTTAGGGGCAATGTGAAAGCGATGCTATGTGCAGAAAGTTTCAAAAGGGTTGGTAATAAATACAAACGTTTGTCATAAATGCAGTAACTCCTGCTTCCAAACAGTCTTGTTTTATTGAATACCAGTAATGTCTTCTTTATCGGCATCAATCTATACTTGGCAAGAACATGCGTTTTGTTTTGCAGGCCACTTATAGCACTCCATAATTCAGTGAGCTACCTAAAGAAGCGCCAGAGTAAACTTTTTCATTATCCTTACAAATGGGATACCCCTGTGCAGTTCATGCATGAAAGTATATGATTGCTGCAGTTTGACTTCCCGCAACCACTATATAATCATAAAGCCTGACGTAGTTGGGGTCTGCTGATAAACTACGACAAACTGGGGTTCTTTAACGTAAACCCCTACATAAGCTGACTGATGTTCTTCACATTTCGCCACCTTCGAAATGCGGGCCGCGGCTGCGGACTAGAGCCGAGCCATCGTCCTCGAGTTAGAGTGACGCGACACTTGCGGCGAAGCTACCACGGCAGGCGAAGCACAAAAGGAAATGGGTAGTAAAAGTGTCACCATACCTTTGTTTCCCAGGCTCTTCTACATTATTCAGGAACGTTAAAACTACATCACAATAGACTGCATATTTATAAAGTATTCTTCCGCGAACTAGGCCGTAATTCTCAGTCGCATGCGTTTTCAATGAAGCAAACCTGCACCAATAATTATGGCTGAATAAGGCACGCGTGCAGTGCGTGTCTGTCGTCACGAGATTCCGCTTTGGCCAGCAAAACTGAAGAAAAAAAATGCACTAATAGGGACAGCTGTGTGCTATAAGAAATTGCTACATGCGCACTCACTTTTGTGGAAGAGTATTCCCAATCATACATCTCGTAACCACGGCGCCTCAACAATAACCTCACAGTTGTTTCACAATGACTGCAAGCTGACACGCCAAGCGAGTACCGGGATGCATATGTAGCACAGTAGTGCAGGACATTAAAATATTTTACAAGTAGTATGAGTAGCATTCTTCTCCAAATTGCATGTGGTGTGGAACTAGTTCACATATACATGTATAATATCTAGCGCGCGACACAAACACCCACCGAAGCCGCTCGCGAAAGAACACCGTCTGGTGCGAGGTCAACTTGTCTGTTTCTTCGCGTGGTCCTTTATATAGTGTGTGTGATGT